>UYYF01004861.1:9033-28278 GCA_900618365.1 Thelazia callipaeda
CAGCACGAGCACGGGGGGCAAAGGTCAGCAAGGTAATAAGGAAAGATATGAATTATGTTGTCATGTATATATTTATCAACAAATCTGCTTTTCTCATTAAAATTAGATGTGAGCAAAATGTGCAATTAGTCTGACAATATCTAATTTAGAATATTTTTATGTCCTAACATTTGTTAGACAAATGCGATAAAATTTGAACAATAAGAATGCCTAAATTGATTCAGCGTATATTCTTATTAAACAATAAAGTATAGAATATGCTGAAAATTTGAAAGCATTCATCGAAACTTATCAAAATAAGCTCAGAATTGGAAACTGAAAGAGATTCGTAGCTTTGACTACTAAAATTCAAGTTTGGTAAGTAAAAAAGCGCTAAAAGTTGAATTTATATAAAAAATACGATTTGAATTATATTACTAAACTGCCTAAATTGATTCGGCTTACGTTGAAAATAGACGTTTGCCTTTTTTTCGAAGGCGAAAATGATTGAAATAATCATAAAGCACTTCGCTAGAAATAAAAATTTAAAACTAAAAAGTGAGAAATATTTTGTTAAAATCTTTTAACGCCAAAGTTTACGCTCGAAAAATGCATCTGCGAGCAATACAATAGAAATATGAATCTGCAAGCAGCAACAAATATCACATTGTGTTCAAATATGCAAATTAAAGTCATATTTTTTTATCACATTTTAACAGTTTGTCTTTTAATATAAGTGAGTATTAGTAAGAAAAAATATTGAGAAAATTGCAATAAAAACTAAATTATTTCTATCAAATAAATGTATAACTAACACTTTTTTAGACTAAATTCCAAGAAAAACTATAAATGATTACTTGTTTTGTGTTATTGTTGTTAACATACTAAACTATGACTTTTTATCAGTTAGAATTAAAAAATATGCATTTTTTAAATTCTTATATTAGTTAGTATTTTAGATTAAAAATTACGCATTTATTGAATTCTTATATTAGTTAGTATTTTAGATTAAAAATTACGCATTTATTGAATTCTTATTTAGTTAATATTTTAGATTTTTCAAAAATTACACTTACTTTTTCTTGATAAAGTATGAAATAGAATGGTTTCCGATCAAAATCATACATTTAGATTATATCGAACAACACTATCTTACCAAATTAAATCTTTTTTAAATCTAATTAGACTGTTCAAAAATTTAAATTACTTAGCAAAGTAATGAGCAATTCATTCGAAAAAAGCACTGAACGAAAATTCAAATTACTGTCGCCTAAATTACTAAAATTCGAAAATAAGCTACTATTTATAATAATCAAAAAAGTTGTGCAAAACGACAAAAATCTATGTTTTGAAGAAAAAGAACAGAAAGTATGCTTTTGATTAGACGCGAGAACAGCTGTTCTCGAGGAATAAGACGCAAAAATCCCGAGACCATTTGATCCTTTCAAAAAGTATCAATGCAGTTTCGCGAATTTAATATTTGCTAGGCTTAACTTCCATTTTTTCACTGCGCTCACTGCTTGATCAAGTGTGATCATTGATTTTATTCAAAATCGATTAGATGAGATTAGATCAGGTGTGATCATTTAAAATTGATTTTATTCAAATTTGATGAAATGGAATTGGATTTTATTTCATTTAACAAAACTAAAAAGTAATATATCTGCTCATGACTAAAACTGCTTACATTACTAACAAATCCCATTATTATTATAATTATCAAATTTTTGCATAAGTTTTGATTATAGTTGCTGTCAATCAATTTATCTCAGACTATAAGTGCTTATTTATTCATCGATTAACATACTATCAGTTAATAATGGGTTTCATGATGGATGATGGTTATTCAGAATATTTTCAATTCAGTAATGTTTGTCTGACCTCGAAATTTAACTTTACTTCTGCTTTCAATCATTTTATACTAACCTAAAAAAGTTGACAGTTATTATTTTTTGATAAAAAGTTTTCATAATTAAAAATTTATTAAAATTTAAATCAAATTAGTTGTATAGAAAATAAGCACAGGAAATTTTTGACTATATTAAATTTGAGCTGTTTTTCATATACTTTTCATATTATTTTGAATAGTTATTTATTGCAGAATAAATTGACTATTATGTGGAAGTTTTGTAATTGCTTAAAAATTTGAAAAAATATCAGACTTGTAATAAACTTACTAATTATTATTATTTTTCCAAAACGAAGAAGGTTAAGTTTTATTTTTTCAGTAATTTTATTTATAAAATTATTGAAAGTTTACTTTAAAACTATTTTGCTTTACGTTATATGATTATTTTTAAATATATTTACTTTATACCTTTTAGTATAATTTATTTATAATTAAAGAAATGAGAGAGTAATTTCAGACAACTTTATAACTTAATTTTTACAAGTACTTGAAGTAACTGAACAGATTTACAGCATTGAATTTTGAACACTGAAAAGTAACTGCACATTTTTCACCACTTAATTTTAATTTGATTCTAATTTAATCTCAAATTAATTAAATTAATTCAGTATTCATTTTTGCACAGAACTATTATCTAAAAAAGAAACTTTATCACATCGTCGCTATTAGGTCAGTCAAAATTGCAAGAAGTCAAATGCGCCAGAATTTTTTTCGCGCTATCTAATAGCAATATTTATTTTATTAGATAATTTGTTTAATACCGTTATTTTATGAACAATTCAAAACTTGCTAAAGCTTTTAATTACTCTTATAAATTTAATAGCATACCTAATATTGATTAAATTTTTACCTAAGAATTTACTCCAGTCACGATTTCACATAAATTAACCAGAATTTTTAATATTTAAGTTTAAAAATTTATTTCTGTCACGATTTACTTCGAATTATGCAAATTTTTATTTGTTAAAAAAGTAAAACGCTCGTAAATATGTAAAATAAAAGGGGATAATTTTCGAGAAGTGAAATTTTTAGCTAATATTTTTAATATGTCAAATTTAACAAATTTTATATGAAGCAGATGTTATACAAATATTCAGGGTTCTGGAACATTTTTTCAATTATTTTTACAATTAAACATTAAAATGTCCATTAAAAGAATTAATGTGTGGCTTTGGCTTACTATGGCACTTTAATTAAATGATTCAAATAATTTTTTGCATTATTAATTCTAAAAATATTAGAAATTTAAACTGATCGTTAAAATTAATGAATATTGTAGAAATAAAAAATAGTATTTAGAAAGATTACGTCAAGTGCTCAATTCTATGAGGTAAAAAGATTTTTTCCGTCAAATCAAATTTAATTTACGCTTGAATTTATTTTCAAATTGTCAATTGATCACATTTAATATCCACAATGTCTTAATATTCAATATTTTGCAAGTTAAAAACTCTTAGGCATTTATATTAATTATTTAATGGATAAATATCAATCTACTTCTATTAAATATTAATTATTAAAGTAGCATGATCAAACTCGTAAAACTTATTAAAAACTCTACAAGAAATTTTAAAAAATTAATTTTGCTGGAATTATCGAAATAATCATTTTATTTTCATAAAATTTTTCACTATCAAAATTCACGGCAATAAGTATCATTTTTGAAACTCTATCTGACTTATCTTGCGCAACGCACAAACGTGTTATTACTTGATTATTTTTTCCAATATTTTGTAGCCAAAAGAAAACTTAATTTGACAAAAAAATTAATCTCATTAATTCACAAAGTTAATTCCATGACTAAATTTGAACTTTATTATTTAAAGTAAAAAATAGAAATACCAAACTGCACTGAAGTTCAAAGTTCAAAGTCCTACTATATCACTACTAACCATTTTTTATTTGTTAATAGCATACTTGATATTAATTAAATTTTCATGTCAAATTTAGAGTGATAATTAGATAAAATAAAAAGTCAAGTCATAAAAAAAATTAATCCACTTATCTCTACTGTACTCAACTTATTTGTTGCCAAAGACAAAAGAACAAACATTGAAAAATATAAGTAGATTTTCCTTGCATTCCTTTAACATTATTATCCTTTTAAAAAACCTTTTGCTTGCTTTTTTCAAAGGTCAAAGGTAAGAATTATGGAAGACAAATACCGAAAGATTTGTTATACTTTGTAATTATGAGTTGTTCGGCTGTATACATTGTAATTACCAGACATTTCACACATTATTAAAGAATCTTTGTGAACTATTCACTTTATCTGCTTTACAGTTTTCTGAATTCTCTGCTATAAGAAGCAAAAAAGGGATAAAATAAAAATTCTTTCTGATTTCAAATTCAATTTGTATTTAATTAATTGAAAATTAGTATTCAATTAAAATTAATGTCTTTTACAAATATGCAATTTTAGTTTTTTGTAAAATAAAATATTTTATTTCAAAAAATTGTTTAACATACAAAAAATACTCACTAATCCATACATCTGTTTGAACCAAATGCAAATCAAACAAATCATTTATGCTAATTTTTTCAAAGCAGTTGTGATTTAAATATTTGTGAATCAATCAATAATTTAAACTTTTCTCATCGGATCAGTAATAAATCAAGTTTTGTATAGTAAAAGCTACTTCTAAGCCACTGAATCACAAATCGGACTTATTTCTCAAAAGAATATGCAAAAACTACAAGAAAAAAACTTCTAAGAAATCTGGAAATTTTTTTACCATTGTTATATATATGTATACAAATAACAATGGAATTCTACAAATAATGTATATATACCATTGTTACATATATATATAAATCACAATTAGCATAAATGAACTTTATATATATTTATATAAATAAAGTTGTAATATTAACAAAGTATTGCTATTTTTTAATAATGAAAAATGTCAACAAAAATAAAAGATTGCGAGTTAAGTTTGGGAATTGCTTTGACAGTTTTGATTGGGGGATTTAAGTATTTAAGTATAATATAAACAATAAAGAATCGAAAAGCATTGCGCTGTAGCATAAGAAAAGCACATTTCGTGCGTTTGTTTGCACAGTTTATGAGATATTCTCGAAATTCAAGCAGAATTATCCGATTATTCAATCTGACCACATGTCCAAACAAATCACTTATTTTATTCTTATACTTGAAAATGTCAGTTTCATTTACTCAAACAGTTAAAGTAAATGAAAAATTATGAATTTAAAAAATTTGTTACCAAATCAAAAATCTGAATATAAATACTGAAAAAATTAAAATACAAAACAAGTATGAAGGATGAATTTTTTGATATTAGGCTGTCAATTTTTGTTCTGGACTTTTCAATCAATTAAAACGTGCCGAACTGTTGATGAACATAATGGCTAATTGGATTAGGAATTTGAATATTGAATTTAAACAGATTAAAAATTAGAAAAATTCTGAAATATAAATGTTGCAAAAAAATTTAACTTAAAGTAAACTTGAAATGTAAATTTTTGATTCAAATACGATTTTTTTGCTTTTAAAGATATTAATCTTGAAGAAGCTTCAAGCACGTAACAATGTTTGTTTAACAAAAATATTTTAATTTTATCACCAAAAAAAATTTATTAGTATGATTATTGAATTTAAGTTGAAATAAAAACCAAGTATTATGTAATTCGCATTCAAATATTTGTAAATTACTTTACAAAAACCACAAAATTTTCAAAGAAAACTGGAATAGGTAAAATCAGTCACAATAATTTAATTAAATTAACTTAAAGTAATTTGACTGTAACAAACATAACAATTCATAAATTTTTTGATCACCTTTTGTGAAAAAAAATAAATATGTTCCTGAAAAACCTGGACATTATGCTAAAGTTTAGCTGTTCATAATGTAAAAATTCCTCGGAACTTTTTTATTGTCAAAAGTTATCAGAAATTATTTATTGGAACTTATAAACTTAATAAATTATTCATAAAAAATTTTGTACTGTAAACTTTTTTGATTTCATAAAATTATTAAAAAAGCATAAAATTATCAAGTGAGTTATTTCTTTTACTTTTTTACAATACTTTTGTAACAAAAACTTGAAATAAATTTATTGAGTAATTTTTGCAAGAAGTAATAAATTTTAAATGTTAATAGCTAGTACTTAATTACTAGCCACATGGTTTTCATCAATATGAAAAAGCTGTTGTTTTTTTTTCACTTTCAAAAACTAATAATATTGCATTACAAATATAGTTAGCAAGATTTGTACATGATCCCGAAAAAGATTTATCATTTAGTTTTTATTTTGAATTCAAACATTTATTACAAGTTATTAAATCTGAGTGAACTTTGGCCCATTATCAGCATGACTTAATTGTCTTAAAGAAATTCCACGTGTGCAAAATGCTTCAAACCACATTACTATTTGCGGCTTTTACGATATTGTTGTCGAACAAATCAGAACTGTTATTGAAAAACGTGGAATTTTCACTTACTTTATGTGACGTTTATATTTGTTATTGATTATATTTTGCAATAAATCCTTCTGAATTACCAAAAACACTTTTTACTCTTTTGAAAACTCTGTGAGATATTTTTCCTAACACAGGCATATTTCAGTCGTCTGTAATAATTAAAATGATCAGTTCTGTCAATTTCTAGCGAAAATCGCGCTGATGAGTAATAATCTGAAGAGCAAAGAGTAATTTGCGCGGAATTCAATAAATTTCTCGCAAATTTGTAATCAAATTTTAAATTAAGTACTGTTTTAGAATGTAATTAAATGCCATAAATCCAAAAGTATTCAAAATATTTTATAAAGCTTATCATTGAAGTCATTTTTAGGCATTTTTTACGTAATAACAATTATTACTTTGAAAATACTTGAAAAATTTTCAGCATTTATAATTTTTAGTAAAGAAATATTATTTTATTTTTGTACAAACATATTTATTTATTTATTTATTTAAAAGTAACTGAATAATTACTGTGGTGATAATACGGTATATTAAATTCATTTACTTGGTATGTTTTCGTTGTGCGTGCTGACTTTATTTCCCAGCCGTAAATTTATTTAAAATACCAAGTGCCAGTAGCGCTTTACACGCTTAACATAGACTGGGAAATAAGTAAAATTTTGAATTTGGTAAGTAAAACTTTAATTTCAATTTCAGAGTGAACAAGATTTTAAGCTGAAATGCATTATTATGTTATTAAAAGTGTACTGAGTTAACCTACAGTAAGATTGAGACTTTTTTACAGTATTTTACTTATCAGTCTAAATATGTGGGAAATGTGTGCAATAATATGTACAGCAGTTATGAAAACTCTTGTTTATTATTTTCTAAAGTAAATTCAATACACTTAAATATAGAAAATAGACGTATTTAACGTTTGCATTAATGTTGCTAAATAATTACAATTAAGTTTTGTACTAAAATGTTTTTGCAAAAATGCAATGAACAACTATTTATTTTATCGCAATAATATTTAAAAAGGCCTGAAAACATAACACGACACGTTGTTATGCTGAACTAAGCAAAAATCATGCGTGTGAGCCGTGTAAGCTAAGTCACCCGTAGCACAAACAATATTATATGATATTGTGGATGGGAATTTCGCTCTTATAGCTTTTTGTAACATTTCTTTCGCTGACCATACGTCATCCACGAGATTCTAAAATTATTCAAATAGCCTTTAAAAATCTTTACTACAGTACTAAATACTATATTTGTAATAAGTTTAGTATTCAAAAAATGCGCTGTGTCTTACTTAAGTAATAAAGTTATATAAGTATTAGTTATAAAGAAATAACTGGTCTGATTTAATCTGAACTATACTGGGTACAAAAAAGTTCGTATTAATAGTGTTATAATTTAAGTTACGTGTAGATTTTAAATTATACATGAATAGAAATTTTAGAAACGTTATTTTATATCGTTTAAAAATAATTCTTAATATGTTTCACGAAAAATAAAAATACCTCTTTGATGATGTTCCTCAAAACTGCATTATTACAAACTGGATCATCTTTTAAATTTTCTGCAGCTCTTTCAAATGCACGTGTACCGACTTCACGTCGTTTTCTTGAACGGAAGCTGCATGGATTGCGACAAGCTGTACAGCAAGAATTTTCAGCAAATAATGCAGGTTGAGTCTGTAAACTAATCAGATTACCTTCACTTTGAATCTGATTGATCCGTTGACTGTTTATAATAGTCAAGAAAATTTATCTAATGAGCAAATAAATGTTTTAATATGATAAATGATTGAAAGTAAAAGTAAATTATACCGGAGGACATAGATTAGGGCATGGAAGTTGTGGAAGTGGTAATAGAGGAGGTAGCACAGGACATGGTAAAGGAAGTGGACATATGGGTGGTGGTGGTGGTGGTAACGGTAATGGTGGTAGACAGGGTAATTGTGGTGGACAGACTATTGGTACAGGATTACACTGCTGTGGAATAGCTGGTGGGCATTCGTGAACGCAAGGATTTGGTACAGCAAATGTAACCATAAGCATGGCACCCGCTACAGTAGCAAATAATAAAGCCATATTGCGCAATCTGTAAAAAATATTCCACAAATACTGTATTTGCTAATATTAATTTAATGTGCTATAAAAAGTTGTTGTATTAAACGTAATAACTTACATCGCTTCTAAATTAAAAACTACTTATAACTGCATAGATTAACAATTACTTGTAAATGTTGTTAATAATGTGAATACTTGAGCTTATTCTCACGTAAAAATTAAAATTTGCCATTTTAGCATTACATTTTCACTTTCTATTGGAACAAAATTATATTTATTTTGAACAAATATCTGGTAATACTGTATATTTACAAAATAAAAAATTATAGACCAAACATCATTCAATAAAATAACCGTTTATAAACTCTGATTCAGAATAAAAATTTTAATTTTAATATCCTGAACATTTCACAAAGTATAAAACAAATAATAAAAATGCTAAAAGTATTATTTTCAAAGCATGAATTAAGTAATAAGAAATTAATTTTTATATTTTATTGCTAAAAATTAGATCAAAAATCAAAGTTACAAACTTATAATATATTAATTTAAAGACCTATGTTTAGTTTGCTGAATTACTTTTATATAAAATATTTATACGTATTTATATCATTTTTGAATGATTCTAAAACTAATACATACCCAAATCAGGTAGTCTTGCATATGAAATCACGTTTTTTTCCCTCTTCAAGGTTGAATCGGTTTCGATCAAGGCGAAAAATTCACTGAAATTTTCATTTTTTTAATGTCTTCTTCAACAAAAATGAAAAATTGACATTATTGCTTCCGTCGTGAAAACTCGTTAAACTTCTTCAAAAAATTTTTGAACTCTTTCAAATGTTTCAATGTAATTTTGCATGAATTATTTTTGTAAGTGCTTTAAATAATTATTAATAAGTTCAAACTTTTGCAGTATTCAGCAGTTCAAATGTAAACTTTCAGTTGATAAATATGATAAGACAAATTAAAATTAGTTTAATCAGCTTACTCTGACCTTGTATAAGACGAATGCATCAGAAACAAGTTTTTGACTTCAAAAAATTCATGCTAACAGAAACTTGATTTTAAATTATTTTAACTTTAATATATTGCTTTTGGAATTAATATTGCTTGAAAATGAGAAAAAAGAAAGCAAAAGAGATTTCAGATTTAAGTATTTCTTGATTAGGTCAAGTCAAAAAGTAATAGTAAATCTAACTGAATCTAACGTTTTAAATTTTTGTATAATATTGATACATGCTTCAGATATCTATAAAATTATACTATGAAATTTTGGTTTTGAATTTGATAAAATACTTTGCTAAGTAAGTTTAGGCAAAACACAACATTATACCTGAACCAAATTTGAATCTTATTTTTAAGTGTCAAAATTGTAAACTTTCAAATTCAAATAGTTTTGGAGCTTGTAGATTACAATAAAACTCAATAAAAATGTTAGAAAATTATGCAGTACATAAATTTTTGATATTAAACATGTTTTTCAAAATTTTATGAATTGTGAATTAATTTCTTTTTAGAAAAGTTCTAAATTTTAAATAATCAAAAATAATAGCATTAATAAAAGCACGAATGATTTTCAAATAGCATTTATATTTATAAAAATTCAAACTTTGAAAACTAAAGTAAAATTACAACTTAGTCAAATTTATTTTTTAGGTTTGACTGAAAAAAATTTGAATATTTAAAATTAAAATTTTACGTGACCAAAACTATTTATGAAATAAAATTTTTCATAAATAATCTTCGAAAACAAATTATGATAAGGCTGCTGTGTGCAGTTAAATCTGTTTTTAATCCTTTTTTATAGGTAATCCTACTTTGTGCTTAATATGATCTCAAAATAAAATTAATTCCTTGTCTAACAAGGTTTTAGTGTCAAATTTGATTGAACTAAAAAGTTGAATTTAAGAGATTTTGAGTTCACTAATGTTTTTTTTTCGCGCGAATACTTTACAAAAGAAAGCAGATTTTTAAATTAGGCTATCATACATATATATATTTAGATATTTCACGCTAAACTTATATTTGATTAAGGGAAATCTTTTATGAACAAAATTATTCAAGCAAATTTTTGTTGACGTGGATGTCAACGTGAATTTTTTTGATCATAATTTATGAATAACCTTTGTGGTGCTTTTCAAAATCAATCAGTAGCGTGGTTTATTTTGCAACAGTACTTGATAATGTTGATGTGGTAGTAGGGTTTTTTTTCTCAAACCACTTTTGCAACAAAGTAGCCTTTTACGTGAAAGGATGTTAAAATCGAAGCGAAGCAATTAATGACCTTCACAAATTGAACCTCAAAAGAAAATTGCAATTTCGGAAAATGCAATAGATTTTTGCAAATTCATTTTAGTAAATAATGCAAAGTTTTCGCAGTGACAAATACGTAAAGAATATTCGTAAAAATTTATATATATAAAACGGCAAATAAATAAATTCAAATTTATTCACGCAGAAATTGGTTTTCACATTGTCATTATAAAGTGTATTGAAAAAATTGAAGCAAAGTGTGAAACATAAAAAATGGATATATTAACAAAAAAAGATCTGACGTAAGTGAGTTTCAAGAATACAAAATTAAACGTTTAATTATTGTATTTATTTGCTCTTTGAACATTGTTATGATAGCAATACTTCATATTCAATTATTTTTTTGTAAAACTTTTTCAATATTACTGAATATCTTATAATCTTATGATTTTCAACGTGATTTGAAAGCATAGCACGCGTTTCCACGTCTAGAAACTTCACAGAAATCGAGTGCATGTGTAATATAAGTAAAATCATTCCTAGAACAAATCACATGAAAAAGAGCCGAGAATTTTTTTTCAGCAGCACGTTGAATAGCACGTTTTGAACTCGATGGATCTCTTTTCATATTCTAAAAGTGATCAATGATTGAATATTGTAATTAATCCAAAATATAAATTCGACAATTCAATTTAATAATTAGTTTTTAGTTTAATTAATGAAGAAATTAAACAAACCAAATAAGTAATTAACTTTTGTTTATTAAAGTGTTTTAAAAACTAAAAACTTACTGCTATCATTATTTTTTTCAACTCTTTGTTTTGACATTTACTATCTTCAACTTTTTGATCACTAAACGTGCCGGAAGCTAAAATTGTATTTTGATTCATGCTTGAGCAACTTACGTCGCTACAGCGTGTGCAGCAATCGTGTGGTGGAAAGTTATCCACTGGTGGATTCTAGACAAAATGATATTAGTAAATAATCTTTCCTTTAAATATACAAAAACTTTCAAAATATTTAAAGTACATATTTGTTTGAATTTATTTTTAGATATATTTACAGCTTTCAAAATAGCTCAAGTGATAATCTGTACATTATATATGATTCAATTTTTGGTATTCATAAATAGTTTCAAGCACACTTATAATTGCAATACTTTTTTACTGAACAGATCAATTTTAAATATTTCACTTTTGTATGCTTAAAGTTAGATTATGTGAATTTACTTTACTTTTCAATAGAATATAAAAATACTGGTAATAAATGAGTAAAAAATGTTTGCCAATATAATAATAATGACTTATTTTTAAATGGCAAAGCAAAGAAACATAGATATTACTTATGAATTTAAATCCTTGCTTAGTTTTTATTGCATAGACAAAATTAAGTAAAAAATTTTAAACAAAGATTAACAGTATTTCAGTATACTTATCTATTTTGCCATCTGAATCAATTATTATTAGATATTTTGAGGTGCTTCAAACGAAAAATGAAAATATATCAGTACTATCATTTACCTGAACTAATGTTTTTAAAGGGGGTTTAATCGTTGATAAATGAAGATTCTGAATATTATGCGGTTCAAAATTGAGTCCTTTTGTTAGCATATCTAATTGAGGTGAAGGAATAATTGGCACATCTTCTGGAATCATTAAAATTGCTGGATTTTTTTTGGATGCCTCCGTGTCAGTTTGGTTTGCAAGGTCAAGTAGTTTATGTTCGACTGAAGGTGGTGGTAATGTAGGACAAGGAGGAGGTGAAGGACATGGCTCAGGAGTAGGACACGTAGGTGGAGGTGGACAAGTGAGGTCACTTTCAGATGATGATGCTAGATCATGCTTTAAAAAAGATGGATTATTATTTGTGATCTCTTCTGACGTGTCTGCATTGGTGTTACAATCGTTTGCTGGTGAATCGCATTCTTCTAATGATTCATTCGTGATGTTCATTTTTTGATCTTGAACAGATTGAGAATTTGCTGATCGTTGTTGAGGACAACAACAGTAATCACCAATCACATTTTTACCATAATCAGCAACACAATTATTGCAACATATAATTGTATGATGATAATAATGGCGAGGTCGATTCCGTCTGAATCCTTCAATATTTTCCGATTGTTCGGATTTATGCTGTTCATATACAGAATCCTTTTCACACTTTATATTTACACATTTTCCTCTTGTTGTATTTCGAAGTAAGCCAAAGCTTACAATTAGTATTGTAATTAAGTGATGCATCTGAAAAGTTGCGCGCAAAAAAAATGTTTTTTAAATGTTAGAAAAGATCATAAATAATAAAAAAAATAAAAATGAAACTTGAAAAATATTATTTCTAAACTTTAATTGTTGAAACTAAAATTTTCGAAAATTGTCAAAAAAAATTATTTGCAAAATTTGCTAAAAATTAATTAAAAAATAGTTTTAATTTACAATTTCTAAAACTTGATTAGTTATCAGTTAGAGTGAGACTTTTTTAATTTGAAAAAATATTTTACATAAATAATAATAATTGCATTTTTTATCAAATTTTTATGAAAAATTAAAGAGATATATGAATGACTTGAAATAAAACATTGCACATATGACTGAGATTTGAGTAAAATATCAACAAACCAGTTGCTGGTACTGCAGCAAATACTTTTGATTTAGCTGAGATTATCATTAAAATTATTCATAATCGTATAATTGAGGGCTGTCTTGACAAGTTTTATACTCAAAATTAGCTCAATTTTATAATTTCAAAACGGAACACAACACTTGCGACTACAATTTCTTTAAATGCCAAAAAGATTCTCCTAAAAATATATATGAAATTTTATTATAATTACATTAAATTTGACTAAAATTGAACTAATACTTCCTTACAAAAATTTGTTGAAAGAAACATACAGAAGTTTCAATTTTTTAAATAATAATTCAAATATACAGTTTATTGATAACAAGTGATATATTGAAAAGTAAAAAAAATTTTCATAGATATTTTTAAGAGAATTTTTTTTTAATTAAAATTAAAAAAAATAGTTTGTTAAGATTTTTTCTGATAAACTACATCGCGTAATAACTTTTATATTAACAGAATTTAAATATAAATCACAAAAAAATAAGTATTTTCATTTCAAATAAATTTGAATCTTCAAACGAACGTAATCGAACATTATAAAAACGGCCTGCAAAAGTTATAGTAAAAAATTACAATTACTTAAGTGCTAAAATTTAATAAGTGTAATCTTGTTAATGATCAATATTGCAAATTATTTATATTCAAAAATAATCATAATTTTTGTATAATAATAAAATCATTTATAAAACTAACTAAATATCACTGAAACTAAAATGAAAACACTATCATACATAAATTGTTTTTGTTCAATTTTATTTTTGCATTTTTATAGAATACTTAATAAAACTTATAAGATCAGTTAATTTTTAGCTCTATCAAATGCACTATACAGTAATATTTATTAATTTTTTTAATATTAATTACTAATTATGATTATTTTTTTGTTAATAAATGATGAGTTTTAATGCTTAATTATGACAAAATATGATTTTTTTCTAAACTTTGCGTCAAATTATTAATAATTAATTCTAAATGAGTACTAACCTAGCATCTGGCAAGAACGGTGTCCAAGTAGCATTATTTACTACTTGCAAACAAGCTGGTGTTCCCCCGAGAGTCTTGATTCGCTTTATTAATTTTCCGTCTACTTCAACTTTACCAATTTGATCATCATCTGTTTCCAAATCGATCTGTTATTTTAAAAAACACTGCTATTTTCTAGTAGAATATAAATTTTAAAATACTATTAGAGTAAAGTGAAAAATTACTAATAAGCATCAATCTAAGCATATAAATTTGCATATTGTTGTCTGTGATAAGTTTTTGCACATTTACCATTACTTATTAATTATTGACTGTTTGATTACTTTACTGTGGAACTGTATTACATGACATTTTGTTAAAATGTAAACTGATCGAAATCAATAATATAAATAAATATTTGTATATGCATTTTATATATTTGATTTTGTGAATGAGAAATTATATAAAATACAAACATTAATATCAATAAATAATTAAATTTTTCGCCACAGTTTTGAATTTGCTAACACAAATACTCAAAAAGTAGTACGGAAATAGTTTGTACATAAAGCTTAAATCAAAAATTATAAATAATTGTTAAAAATCAATTACACTTATTAATTATCAAAAAATCAGTTGAATGAAGTTAAGAGCAAACTTCATCAGGCATAATCATCTGAGAAACATGTAACATGGGTAAATCACAATCATAATCACTTTGATCAATTACTAGAAATGGAAATAGTTCGTATAATTTAACCTCTTTGAACGATTTGAACTGAAAAGATTAACTGAATATTTAATAGTTTATTTTACTTAACATTACTTTACTTTTCTTCTTCTCTAATAATGATTTATGTCAGATAAAACTGTAGCCCAAAACAGTGCAATCAATCAAAGTCTTACTTTTACTATTAGCGTATATAAAAAGTTGCAAAACAACTTTTTTAGATCAGTAAGATTTTTAAATTTGGAAAATAGCTTGTTCTTCAATTTTTCAGCAGGCTCCGGAACATTTTTTATATTTGTTCCACTGGTCACTTGTTGAGATCCAACTTCTTGTCCCTTATATTTTTCGTATTCTACTGGGGATAACTGTGATGTATATGGTATTGATGGTATTTGTGGGGTTTCCTCAACACTCGAACATCCAGCCGTGATAGACTGAAGTGTTTTTGCTGATTTTGAAGACGCACTTGTATTCTGAGTTACATCCACTAGGCTAAGCTTATTAGTTTTTGTTTTCTGATATAATGAAGATTGTTTCTGATTCCCTTTTTCAGCCAACGCATCGAAGCAAACTGGTCTTTGCTTTTCAGTATTTTTTAATTTAGCTAACAATTTTATAAGGTGACTTTTACTTTGGTCATTTTTTTTGACCATAATCTGTTGAAGACTCCGTCTAATTTTATCTAATTCAGTTTCTTCAGCTTCTTTCTTTTTTCTTTCTTCACTTATTACTTTTTCTTTTTCAGATAAAGTTTGAGTCTTTTCTTCACTTTTCCCTTCTTCTGATTTCATTTTTTTCTTGCCAAACATCTATGCAAATTATTATTATTTCTTCTGATCCGACCAGTTAAAAAGAGCTATTGAAAGTGTTTTCTAAATTTACAGTAAAATGTTCTTTATATAACAGTAAGTTTGAGCAAAGATATTTGAATAATTTTTTGACAATTTTGTAATTTGCATAATTGTTGTAATTTGCATAAATTTTATATCTTATCTTTGCAATGAACTAATTGAAAAGTACTAACAACATAATTAAGTAAAAGTAAAAGTGATGAAGTCTTAAAAGTGATAAGAGTATCAGTCTTCAACAGATTGTGGTCAAAAAAATGACCAAAGTAAAAAATTGACGTAAAAAACAACGATTGAAGTTTACTTTTGACTCTACTAAGACATGTTTAAATTTGCGTTCATTATATCAGTGAGTATTTTATTTTTGCTAAAATTTTTCTTGCATCTTAAAAAGTTATCAATTATGGCTATGACAGTATTTAGAAACTTAGAAACAAGTAAATTGATTCTTACAAAGATAACTTCACAATTAATCACAATTTCAGCTTTATTTTTGATAATTTTATATGCCAAATTTACATTTTCTGAATGTAAATAATTATTAAATTTTATTTTATTTCTTATTAAAGTTAATACATTTCATAGCATTCATAAATTAGATTGTCTCATTTAATCAGTCTGATAAATTCAGATTTTTGACTTCTAATTCGATGTATTTCTTTTCAGTTTTTATAATAATCAAATTTTACGTTTGAAAAAATATCGGTCACAATTTGTATTAACTCTTCACACCTTGAAATAAATCTCTTACTGTATTATAGAAGGATATTGATTCATTTCTGGTAAAAATTATAAAATTTATTTATCCTATCAATGATTTTCAATTTTATCAGATCCGAAGATTCAGCTAGTAATTTTCATCGATTCATCCAAGTTTTAAACTTTTCCGAAATTCAAATTTTGTGAAGTTCATATTCTGTAATCAGATTCAAAAGTGTTTACTTTTCTGAATTGCTAGCAAGCAATGAACATTTTAAGTGTAAAAATATATCAGAAAATGAACAATAAAATTATTAAAAAATTTTTCATTTCGCATAGTAATAAAGAATTATGAATATTCTTAAATGTTAATTAAATGTTATATAATAAAGCAAGTTATTAAGTGATAGCATTGCAAATATTGCAAAAAAGGAATAAAATTAAACTTGCAGCATGCATTCATTTTTATTATTATCTGATGAATTTCCATACTTTCAATTTTTAATTTTTTCTTTTTGCAATTGTTTATTTTGTTTAATTTTCCAACTTGCAAGCTTAAATTTCAAACGTTTAGAACTCGTTTTCCGTCCTTATTTTCTTGATTTAATTTAATCAAATTTACTACGCGTGTCATTCATTTTCAGAAATATTGTCGCACATTATTATTCTTAAAGCTATTCGATTTTATAATAAAAGTTGTTGCATTTGCTTGCAAATTACAATTTTTATATTTACTTTTTTGAATTTTTCAAAGTTTAAAGTTGTCAATGCTATCGTTTGATAAATCTGCTTTATCTTGTAATGAAATATTGCCTTAAATTTCTAATTACCTGACTGAATACTTTTGCTATTTGAATTTAAATTTATAATTAATTAACTGACATACTTTTGCTATTTCAATTTACTGCATTCCAAAACTAACAATTTTTTCTTCGAATTAATATTTAATTTTGTGTTTACAAATCTATTATTTTCTATCTACTGAATTATAAATAAATGCGTAAAAATATTTACTTATTTATCTATTCAAAACTATCAAAATTTGGAGTTTGTATTTTTGCATATATCCAAATTATACTTTTATATTTGTTGGCATTACATTTCAGGCGAAATTCGAATAATTTAATTTTACTTTTGATTTCTGCAAGAAAAAAATTTGAATAGCATAATGATGTAAGAGCCATAAATTAGTCGAATTAAATATGCCATAAATTGCGGACAATAATGGTTTTAATTTTAAAGAGAGATAAATTATGCAAAATAATAATTTCCCTTTTTAATTAAAAAAACAGGAAATTAAAAATAAATGGAAGAATAACGTCAAATTTCCGAGAAATAGCTTTCTCTTCATCAGAAGCCATTTTCAGTACTTTCATTCTTTTTATCCCTCAAATGAATGAACAGAACTGAATCTTTTGTAGATAAATCCTTCTGAATCATTTACTATGTACTAATAACTTTGTAAATAGATTCTACGGAATTATTTACTACTAATAATTTCATCAATGAATATACTGGGTTACAGATTAATACCAGAATGACTCATTTTTTGAATCAGTATTCAGCATCAGTAACAAGAATTAGTTTGGAAAGCATCTAACTGATCAGGAACGAATATTAAAGAAAAATCGGATCAGGACATAGTATTGACTAGATTACTGGAACCCACTAAATCAAATGTTTTGATATTTTTTCATCGTTGGATTCCCCGACGGATTTATTTAAAACCAAATATTTTGTGCATGAATATTACTGAAGTAAAACACTGTTTACGTTACTGTTTACGTAATTCAACACTGTCACTTTTCCACAAATATATTCCATTTTATTTTGTATAAAAGTTGCAAAAAACCTTTCGTTAATTGCTAGTAACCATTCGAACAAAGCGTTTAAACTTACTTTTATTAAAAAATTAATTCAAACAACAAAATTACTTTTGGTAACACTGTAATGCCATGCTTTAGTAATTAATTCTGAAAGTTTACTGTCCATCATAAATCTGTCTGTTTATCAGTTCTGAATGCCCAGGAAATGATTCTGAATCTGTCAAAGTCTTAAAATGACGTGCTTACAACGTCTCTAATGAATTTTTAAGTTATTAAAAACGCTGTAAATAAATAATTATAATACTATTACTGTTATATTCTTTAAACTTTTTTCCCAAATATTAAAAACAACAAGAAAAAATTAAATTATAGTTGCCAAATGAGTTGAGTTTGCTAATACTTGTCAATCTGAAATTCCTTACTTTTAAATTCTTCGCAATCATTAAAAAGTCTGCTAATTCCTAATATAATCTGACTTAACTCTCACCATTTCAAATCGATACTAATCAAAAATTGTACAAGTAATCATATACTTTCACTTCCTGTCCTCAATTGTCCAGTAAGCATTCAAAAGTATATAAACTTACAACTCGAATATTCCTCACGACTTAATCATTTGTATAAAATAAAGCTTTTCTACTTCTTTCAATTCATTTTTATTTCTTAGTTTTATTATTTTCAAATAATTGACATATATAGTTTAGCTTATTAATTTAAACTGCGTGATTCCGCTGTCTCTAGCACAGAATAAGGGAAAAACACGTAAACCACGCAACCAAATAAATTTTACACACTCTTTAGACGTTTTACTCGTTAGTTCTATCGGTATATTTTAATTTTGACAGAGTACCATAGTCTTTTACAACAAAATTTTACAGTGCAATCAATCGAATCTCGATGAAATTTCCTGAG
>UYYF01004862.1:1282-28221 GCA_900618365.1 Thelazia callipaeda
AAGTTTAAATTTAAGCTATTGCTTTCAGGTTCTTTTCACCTTCTGTAGGCAAAGAGCAGAACTTTTGTGCAGAAACCGTTGCTAACGAATTTTGCATTTGGGAATTGAGAGGAGAAAAAAGAACTAATGCAGTGAAATATTGCGATGATTATCCCTCACTGCTGGTTCACTGACCTCAGAAGTCAAATTAATAAGGAATACACAATGTATAAAAGCATTCACTGCTAAGTAATAAACAATATTTGCAGTTTTTGGTTTGCCTTACAGCCATCCCACTCCCTTCACTACCATTTTTGATCGAATGTGTAGTAGGTAGAATTGAGAGATTCGTTGAATGGAAAAAGCAGACAGATCGATTGGGGAGCATATGGGCATGCAATGGATGAGAGGAAGTAGAAAAGTGAGAGGCAGTGAACACTTGTGATTTATGACTTTCTGAATATATTGAAGGTGTCTTGAAGATCGAAGAAGTGACATAATTTCAAAAAATGATAAAAGCTGAAAGAGTTTTTTTCTTTATTGATTAGTTAACAAAAGATTTCTGATTGTTAAAATGAGTATTAGCGGTGAGAAATTTAACGTTTGTATTTAAATGATGCTCGACAATAAATCATAATACTTAGCAGTTATATAATTGATGTAATTTTCAGAGCGCAATGTCTAAACATAACTGCTCGATACGGTATCAAAATTTACGACAACTTTTGTGTTATCCTTATTCTATATATCAAACAATAAACAAATATGATTTAAAAATAAAGTATCAATTCGAAATTGATCTCAATAGCTAGATTTTGTTCAATTTGAATCTCAAAGTTCTATACTTGAAGTTCGAGATTGATTAGTTAACGGAAGATTTTTGATTGTTAAAATGAGTATTAGCAGTTTAGAAATTTGTTAATTTTGTCTGTAATGAACCTTAGGTGCAAATACATTGCTATGTTTTAGAATTATGCTACTTGGAACAGACAGAAAATAAATTACAAGAATTCTAATAGAACAGGGGAAGAAAATGAAATGTTGACAGTTTTGATTGGATTATGGAAGAAAGTGAGAGAAAGGTCACTGCGATTTAGTAACTTTGAGATTTTTCACATAATATTCAATGTAGTATAAACACTATTTGGTTCATTTAATATTCTGTTATACAAAAATATTGCCGCTTAAAAACTAATCAGTGGGATTACTCTGTGCCAATTTCTCTAAACATAAATTGAATAAGACATATTTGAAAATTAGTTTTGAATGGATTTGTAGAAAACCAAAAAATACGAGTACTTCAACAAACTTTATTCACTCGAGTCAAATGATTGAAGTGCTTCAATTTAAAATTTTATCAGTAAAAAAATGGACAATTAGGGAATTTTAACCATCAACACACATAATTTCTTGCAAATGCTGTATTTTTGATAATTCATTTAATTCATCAATTATTTCATCAAGAGCAGTATTTCCCTTCATCACGTTCATTACACCTTGCCAAGTTCTGCTTAACCGATGGTCAATTACATGGTCATCTTTAAAATTGTATGTACGCACTTTTTCAGCACGTGCCTTTGTTCCTACCTGAAATAAGTATTTAGCTTTTTTATTTTGCTCAAACTTGAATTATGCTACGAATGTATATCGCAACTATATCCAGAGACTAACCTGTAATTTTCTGGATGACGAATATTGTTTTTGTGATTCATCTAGCTTCCGTTGCAAAAGAATCGCAGCTAATCGCTTATGAGCTATCTAAATTCAAGTGTTAATATAGCGTACATAGAGAACAATACGAATGAAGAAAAAAGTTGAACATATGTATCGACAGTAATCGCATATTTAGAAAAGTGCTTATAAAAAGAATAAACATAATACAAAACAATGCTATACATCCATATTTGAATACTGCGTTCTCTCATCGGAGCAGTGAACACTGATTCCCGTTTCACGATGTGTTAGGCGCACTGCTGTAGAACGCTGATTAACGTTCTGTCCACCGGGACCTGAAGCGCGCATTGTTTCTACTTTGATATCGTTAGATCTCAAGCAAGTTTCTATCTAGAAAAACACCTCATACACAATTTTTCAACAATAATAAAGTTATTTCAAAGTGATCAAAATTCCATGGATCATGAAACTAGAGGTAATTTGAACAAAAATAATATATTTTCAATTAAATAAAGATTGACGCTTTAATATTATATTTATGATAACAAAGAAAATTGACTTTTTCTGGTTCTGGAAGAACAGCTACAACAGATGTACTTGTGTGCATACGAGTTTTGTCTGTTAATGGAAATCTTTGTACACGATGAACGCCAACTTCATAGCGCAACATCCGAAATGCTCCCTTACCTCTAACAAAAACCACTGCGCTACGTATACCACCTATAACGTAATATTACTTTCTTACTAATATAAATTTACAGCACAAGTCAACCTCAGCATACCCGATGGAGCAGGGTCAATTCGGCAAGGTATCCATTTCCACTTTTTAAATTGAGTATAATTATGATACATCTGTGTTAATTCAGATGCAAATAGAGATGCTTCAACACCACCAACGCCACTTAAAAAAAAAAAAAAACTTTATTTTTATTTTGAGTGAATAATGAAATTTCAATTCTTAGTAATATGATTTTATACATTTATATCTCACTAATATATAAAATTCCGATTCCGTAAATGAATTTGAGTAAAATAATAACGATTTCCAGAAATAGAAATGATATTTTGCAATTGTAACAAACAAAACAATAAAAAATGACCAACGGAGTTATTTCTAGTTGACATTTATTCAGCATATCGTATTCTGTAATTGGTATTAGGGCATCTGCAATTTTATTTGCCATATCATCCAATTCTGCAGTCAATTCATCGCTATCCATTTTGGCAATTTTTTGTATTTCAGAATCACTTTCTTCTTTAAAACAAATTAATATAAATATGAAAACAATTTAATGCATGAAGAAAAAGAAAACCAAAACAGTTTTGAAATAAAATAATGTTCGTCGTACTAATTGCTCAAAAATGATTGAAATAACTTGATATTTGTAAATGAGTTTGACCTTTTATAAGAATATTCAATTGTTTCAACATTTCCAATTTATCGTAAAAAAAGGAAGCTAATGTTGTTGCTGTTTCCTGTTGCAATAAACATGAATGACAATCTGCAGTTTCTAAGTGATCAGTTTTACTTTTCTTCCTCGTTTTTAGTCTTGCAGTAATGAGTCGAAAATAAGTTTGCGCCATTTCGCTACTAAGAAAATTAGCACACCGGCTCAAAAATCTCTTTTGTATGCAAATCATGAGGACTGCAAAAAAAAAGAAAAAAAAATTGCAAGCGATAAAACGATCAAGTTTGAATTCTAGACATTACATTTCTAACAGCTTTTTACTATTTTAATACAATAATGAGACACTCAAAAACGATAAGAAATGACTACTAGCAGTTGAAATGTATTTGAAAACAACCACAAGTATGAAGATATTTGGTATTTTCCATAATTGTTGCAAAAAACTAAATCAATTACAAGTAAATAACAGATTTAGTTGCAACATTTGACTAAATTTGCTACTAATTTGCCAGTGAGCGACATAATTTATTTCTATGCGAAAATTCTGGAATATTTTGGAAGTCAATAATTGCTTAAAACTATTAACTATAATTTATTTGCCATTCAGTATTTGTCTAACAGCAATAATTTAAAAACGAATGATGCCAACGTTTATGTAAATATAAAATAATACAAAATACCAATAAATCAATTTTTAGAATTCCGAAAAGCAATAAGTAATTGGTAATGAGTGAAAATAAATTGCCCTGTATCAAGTTAAATTACATGCTCAGATATAATCACGTAAATATATCATTTTTGATTACCAGTGGCAGTTATTCTGAAATTCATAACTAAATCTAAACATTACTTAATCTTTTTCAGCAGTTTATTGCAAGAGAGTATGCAATAGACAATAGTACGTGAAGAAAGATCACTAAGAGAGAAACGATAGAGTTTCAGAACTTCTTGTTAAGTTTTGCCAGATAATTGATTAAAGCTTCGTGCTAGTTATTATGTTGGTTTTATTCCTTTTATTGTGTATGGCTTCTCCTGTGCAGTATTTTGCTTGTTTTTTATTTATCTAAATTATTGATTAATTAAAGTTAGTTTTAAAAATTATCTTAAAGTATTGTCTTTTTTATCATTAATTTTAACAATTTTTCTAATTTGTTTCTCAATTTTTCTTGTTTCATTAAGTTGTCAATAATTTTACGTTTACTTAAATCAAAAATATAACTGAATCTAAAGCTTTACCTTACTGTAATGTTTACTACTTGTTGTGTATAGAAACTGGCTGTAGTAGAAATATTAATTCATTTAGATTTAGAATAACAAAGGTAAAAATATTAAGCTTCATACAAGAGAACAACCTTACTTTAAACAAACTCAGTGGATAATTCTTTGTGCTGCGAATCCGATAATTTTTAGCTTTATGGTCACTATTAATTTTTTTACCCCTGTTACTGAGTGTAATAATCGAATGGTCAGTAACACATATTTAGAAGATGTCATTCTTATATTACATAGTTGTAAGCATGCAATGATTTATATTTATTTCTTTGAATGTTACCTCTGTTAATGATTCATTTCTTGCAATATTTTTTATTGTTATTACTTCAGAATGATTCAATTCAAGTATTTCAGAATCATAGAGATTATTAGTTTAAAGAGGTCTTTGGATAATTTTCTTATTACATTTCAAGCTATTAGTATAAACGTCAAGTTTAATGGTTTCACGGTAGTATAATAAAATCATTACTCTAGTATCAAAAGATATTATCAGATTCTTTGGTTGATGAATGTTGAGTGAGTGGCTTGGACCTACGATTTCGGTTCGTGCGCTTACAACCTATGAAATATCTGATGAGCTATGTCGTCGGCAACTGCAGGTTATTATTCTTGTTAATTAAATAAGGTTATTATATATATATATGTGATATATATAATAACCTTATTTATGTAATATATATATATCACATAAAGGTTAGCTTTGTTTTCTGCATAATCGATTCTGGCGCTGGATCGTATTCCGGCTCTCTGGCTGCAATCGTCCTCCACTCAATGCTGATCTCCGTTGCTTTATCCTCTTAGAATTCATAATTCATGTCAGTAGTGGAGTGAGATCCTTTCGGTTGTCTACTTGAGCACTATTGATTAGATATATACCTCGACTCGATCAGATATGATTTGCTTCACATAACGTTATTTGAAGTTCATTATTATTCCATCTCATATCAACACATACATAAGTATTTCTGTGTCCTCACTAGTGATGCTAACACTTCTATGAGGACTACTTCATGTCACTTATTGTGCATACAAAGTATCCGGGCGGAATAAGAAGCTAACAGGATAGTTGGCGAGCACATAAAGGAAAAATGCTTGAATAACTTCCATAAAACCATTACACAGTGGTATTTGTTAAGTATAATCCCTGAAGATTAAAGCCTAAAGGAGGCCAAGAAGTAAATGAGGGTGTGCTCGTTACATGTAAAAGAATTCGTCAAATACAGGATTTCTTGCCTGCATTCAGTTCTGTATTATGAAGAGGAATAAAATTCATGATTCTGCGAATGACTTGATTTCCAAAACTGTCCTAAGCAGGGGTAGTGGCTTTAGGTCAATAATCTATGTGTTGGCTTCTAAAAGTTGAAAGTGAGATGTATGAGTCATGCAGTTGGATGTTGTTTCTAAGTACTACTTGCGAACGATCAACTAGAAACTGTTTCTCAGGTTCGAAGAAGGAGCGAGCACTGTTGAATCTGGCATTATGCAGAAAGTATGGAAAGCTATACATTGGACGTATGACGTTGAAAAGTGAGGCGCTTTAGAGCGTCTTTTTTCATCAGTGGACTAAAATGAGCCATCGAAATTCACAGTGGCAAAACAGAGTGCAAGGCCATTATAAGAAGAGTGCCGAAACACGATCTGATTCCAGTATCAGTAACGCAGAAAAGAAGGTTGACCTTTGTATGATGTTGGTTATATATTTTACAAAATTTTTTTTCAGGTTCTAGAACGTCGGTATGGTGGCCGTCTGCGTGCTCATGCTGCAGCGACACGCATACAACGAGCATTCCGCCAGTCTCGTTTATTAAGACAGTGGAAACATTTAGTAGTGCCTATTCAAAATAATAGTGTATATCATAACAGTCAGGGATGTAGAGGTGCTTTAAGGCACGATATATCTCCTGTAAGGAATGTGTGTGATTCTCAAGCACGTCGTTATCAATCTTCTGTTAGTTCAGTCAGGTAATGTGCTCATTTTTCTGCTTAATCATTCATCACCATGGATATGAATTGGTTAGAAGTCGATACGCAGTAGTTATGTTATCTAATTTATTACATTCTATTAACTTTTAGGTCTAAAACATCATTTCCACATGTTTCTTCATCAGTTTTAAGTCGTAATTATGAAGTACCACTGTCATTTGGTAGGAATATTGGCATTAACACTCTCGATTGTAGCTCTCATCAATCTGCATTAGAATACTTATCACCTTGGCTTTCTCAAAAAAGGTTTCGCTGTACTATTTTAGAAGTAAAACAAAATGCACTAGTGAATTTCCTAAAATTTATGTTTGACTTATTAAACTGAAATTTTATATCTTTATTTAGTGTTGTGACAAATGCGCACTCAACATCTCATGTTTGGCTACCTCGATCATCTTCATCTAGAAATAGTGGCCATTCTAATTCACTTCCTCGTCTTGATAAACGTGAAACATCTTGCCAGACTGCAAAGTATATGTTTTATTTGAAATTGATGCATGAACGTAATAATTTGAAGGTCTGTTTTGTGTGAAAGCTTTGATTTTTAAGACGAAATGTGGTTGGTTTTCTGTTCAATAAGAAAGGTCTCATTAGTTATCTTTCTGAGGTACGGAAGCTAAAATCTCAATCCCAATAGATTGAAATTGGAATTATAAAAACATTGTGTCAAGTTTAAACAGTCTTAGAAATAGCTACTATCGTTGTATTTCTTTAGTGAACTACTTATTGAATATTGTGTAGTTCTAAAAATTGTACTTCAGTTAAAAGTGTTTAATAATTAGTAGGTTGAGGATCTGTTTTTGCTACGAGTTTCTTATTTTTACTATCCTCAACTTCTGCTATCGAGTTCTTTGAGCTGCCTAATCAAATTTCAAAAATTTAATCTCAAAATTATTTGCAGTACTGTTTCAAGTAGTCGTAGGTATTCAGACCATCAGAGAAGACGTCAGTACCGGATAGCATTAAATTTTTTCAACAAGTTTGTTTTTTATTTTAATTAAAATTTGGTATATAAAAGGGATTGGATGTAATAATCTATCAATTATTCGGACAATAGAGTACTGACTTCTTTACTAAACTTGAATTAGTAGGAGAAAGATTAAAATCGATTTCAGAAAGCCTGTATGTGGTATTCAATATCTTATTCAATGGGGTTTTGTAGAGAACAATTCATTAGCAGTTGCTAATTTGTTATTGCATCGTCGTGGTTTGAGTAAACAAATGATTGGTGAATACATTGGACATTTACGAAATTCTTTTCAGTCTTCCGTACTGAAGTAATTTTATTTGCCTACTCTATTTTTAAAATATTTCAGATGTTTTTTGTTTTTTATTGCTTTCATCGAAGTGTCAAAAATGGAGCCATGAAATCAGTGTTCAGCTTACACTTCAAAGCTTATTTACTACAGTATTAAAAGCTTTTAAATTTTTGTAAACAAGTATAATCTAGGAAGCCGTAGTTTGTAGTGAAAAGAAGAATTATTGAATATTGTAAATTCAAGTTAAACAATACATTAATAATTTCCTTTTACATACATTGAGCTGTAATGTGATGAATTAATAAAAATTTTAGTCATTTCGTGGATCAAATTGATTTACATGGATTGGAAGTTGATGTTGCACTAAGACATGTGCTTTCGTTTTTTCGTCTCCCAGGAGAAGCACAAAAAATTGAAAGAATTATGCAGGTGCTAAATTTTTTCTGTTTCTCTTTGTGATGGCAAATATTAGATTGAAAAAAATTATTTAGCATCATCCAATTCATTTAGTGCTTTTTAAAACTCCGTGTGTTTACATTTTGTGGTTTTGTGTGAAATACATACAAAACTTTTATATAATCTAAGCTTAATAAAACTTTTGATTAAAAAATGCTGATATATCTATTAAGAAATCTAAAATCATGTTCTTATATGCTATTAAAGCCAATACCTTGAAATATGAAAAACTTGAATCAATCAAGATTTCACCAGTCGTCATTTGATAAAAGAGTGTAATGCTCTATTGATAATGAGTCGTTTTGAAACTAGTTTTTTCAGGTATTTTCTGTGCATTATAGCTCTTGCAATCCTGATCGAGTTGCAGCTTTTCACAGTAAAGACACAGTATTTATTTTGGCATTTGCTATTATAATGTTGAATACAGATCTTCATTCTCCTAATATCAAGCCTTCAAGGAAAATGAAATTAGGAGATTTTATCAACAATTTGAGAGGAATAGATGCAGGGCACGACATTGATAGGTTAAATTGTCTTGACTATTTTTAATTGATAAAAGGCAGGATGAAAAGTAATTTTAGACATTGCTAGCGAAAATAGCCATTTATTGTTTACTTCTTACACAGACAGCGCTATCGTTCTTTGACTATTTTAAGAACTCTTTTGGTACGTATTTATCGTCGAATACGGGATTCACCATTTAGCACTGGATCAGATCACGTGTCGCAAGTGCTCGTGGTGGATCAAAGCATTATTGGCAAAGATAAGCCGGTTAGATTTTTAGAATATTAACAGGATCGACTGTGATTTTTGAAAGCTGTGTTATTTCTTGTTTCATAATTTATAAAAGTTTGCATTTCAGAACTTAGTTGAACCTCATCGTCGGCTCGTTTGCTATTGTCGTCTGAACCAAATTGTTGATCGTAATAAGCGACAACCTGCTAATGCTCACCAGCGAGAAGTGTTCTTGTTTAATGATCTTTTAGTGGTAAATCTCCATAACTTTTTACAAATTTAAATTTTGTGACGAAAACTTAGTTTTTTAAATTTTCCTGGTGGACATGATTTTTTATTCCATTCAAAAATATAGGAATTTGGAATTTCAAAAAAATATTTTTTAAATTTATGCGATTGTTGCTTTGATAATCCATTATCTTAATTTGTTGACATTAAATACCTGTTGTGAAAATTACGTGTGCTCTAAGAATCATGCAATCGCAGATTGCAAAACTGGCTTCGAAAAAGAAATCGTCTTGTCAGTACATATTGCGGTCCTGGATGACACTATTAGGGTTGCGAATCAGCATGTTTGAGACGCCTTTTTATGACCATGGTATCAAGATCATGCTCCCTGATGGGCAGGAGATTCATCTGAATTCAAAAACAGACGATGATCGGTGTGTTAAAATATTTTCATTCTATATATTTTAGGCCGAGTACGATGTGGATTCTTTTTAATATTTCTTTTAATTTAGACATCGATTTGTAGCAGATGTAAAAGAATCAGTTGCTGAATGTGCTGAAATGGATGCATTGAGAATCGAAACTGAGTTGGATAAACATTCATTGTTTAATCGTAGCGATGGGACACGTGAAAGAGACTCAGGTTTATCTGAAATAGAAGGCAATACTTCAAATAGTGTTATGAATATATCTTCCCCAAACACTTCCCAGCAAGCTTTAAATTCTTCTTTTATGCGTCGACTTAGTTTCAATTCATTTGATAGTGGAGTTATTGAGGAAGGCTGTGAATCATTTTCTCACTCAGTTCTACCTACTGTTTCACCTTTTTACACATCAAGACGTTTGGAAGCCGCAATTTGAAAAGATTTCAGTGAAACCTATTAAAAGCCTCAGTATTCAGTTTATTAGTAGGATTAGTTTCATGAGGAATTGAAAAAATTATCTCCATCAGTATCCCACACTATTTTGCGTACATTCTTGCTTGCACTTATTTGTCTTTACTGATTTGTTTATCGTCTGTTAATGAACATACATTGAATCTTTTTATATTTGCATAGTATTTGTCTAGTTTTTCTATTTTAGTACACTTTTTTACTGGAGAGGATTAGTTTTGTCTAAATGTTAAGTCCTGCGGGCTACTGTTTAAATATAATTGTAGATCCATTGAGTAAGAAAATCGTCACTCATTTCTAGCATTTCGATATTGCAAAAATCTACGTATGTTCATAAACTTCATTGTTTTTTTTTGTGTGGTTAACTGTGAAAAACAGCGTGGTAGAAAACCTGTCCTGAATTCCACAAAATTAAATGTATCTGCTTTTACTTTTTTACAGTTTTATACTGCAAAAGCTAGAAGTCGCATATTAAAATCCCACTCTTTTCATGCTGAAAATGTCAATTAGATTGAGTAACTTTTTTCTAGACTGATTCGCTTTTTCTTTATGGCTTTCTCAGTGTTTAACAAAATTTAATATTTAATAACCTTGTGCATTGATTCTTAAACTGTTTATTCTATAGTGACTCTTACTAATGCTAGCCATCTTGTTATCTCTGTGATCAGTTTTTTTTTGAGTTCGTTTTTTCTGTCAGTCAGTAGTAATTTTGAAATGTACGATATTCACCTCCTGTGTCTGTCCAAATGGTTTTACACAATATTTCTAATGACATGTTTTGACTCTTTTTTCGAAAATTCGTTTTCTATACATTGTGATTAAGATAATTTTTCAACTGTGCATGATGTCGGCCATGGTTCTTATTATTAGAATTTCTTTATATTTATTCAAGTTATATTAGTCATTTACTAAATTTTCCTAGACATATTTTGTTCCCGAATTCTTCATGTTATGTTGTTTTATACTGTGATTAGTGTTTCCTTCTAAATTTCATTGATCGGTTATCATTTTTTGACTGTATAAAATGTTCCTTGTTAAAAATATTGGAAATATCAATACTATGCGCGCTATCGCAAGTATTTATATCATAAAGAGACCTGTGTTTTAACTTTTCTCAATGTTTTGCTTCAAAAATCATCTCTTATTAGCTAGTAAAATCGCGGTTGAAAAGTCGACTATTCTATTTCGTTCTTTAGTAATGCATACCATCTAGCAGAATTTATCCAGCGTAGATATTGAGCTTTTGAGAGGACTGAAAATGAAACATAATGACTGATTTTTTCAGAGGTAGGGGCGATGTTACTAAAGTAGACGCAATTTGGTCAAATAGGCTTGGGCATTTTTCTAATTTTTCTACGCCATATTTACGCATTCAAGGGGTATGGGAAAGAATAAAGATCACGAGTTGACCGGAAGTGAGTGTGATCATTCTAAGCTTCGTAAACTGGACAAATTAATCGTTAAGGCGAGGCACCAATCGAAGCCGGTTACTTTACAAAAGCATCCATCAACTGTGCAGAAGATATCAGAGCTGGAAAAGAGGGCGGCGGAAGAAATCCTGAAGGACGTGGCTCGTGGTGTTCGACGTTATGAAATGGTCGGAGCTCAAGGATGGTAGGTTGTCGTTAAAAGTTCATGTCTAATCTAGTTTTACTTTTCTGTTCCTATATTTTGACTCGATTCAGTTATTGAATGGTGGTCATATGAAGTGAAAGTTGTATTCATTCAGGTTGAAGCCGGCTTGTTTAACTACAGATAAAAAATTTCTGGAACGGGTATTGCGTTCAACGCAACCAAAATCCAGGTCACGTGATCAGTAACATCCAATATTTTCAGTCTTTTTGAAGTAATTCATTGAATAGCAGTTGTGAGAATCTTTGCTGTTTCCAAATTATCGTTGTTTTATTAACCAACATCTAAACTTGTATCTTATGTATAATTCTATTACGCCTCGTTAATTCAATATAGACTATATTAAAATTACAGTGTCTTTCACTTAATTTTGGTCCAAAATCTGCATACTTGGATCAAGACAATGATATGAATAAATATTTCAGTTTTTGGTCAGCTCCAGTTTTATAAATAGTTAATAAATTTTTCGGATGCAACTGATGTGAGTTGTGTTGTCAGAATGAAATGGCTAGATTTTCAATGGTATTCTTCTGCTTCATCTGAAATCACTACTGAATGGTCTGTATTTGAAACTAACTGAAATAACGCAGACTATCTTTTTATTATGAATAAAAATATTGATACACAACAAATAATAGCCCAGAATGACTTCCATTTTGCTCCAATATTTTAGAGGATGCATTCATAAATGGAACTCAAGCTGCAAAATATACACATAGTATATATACTACTGGTTACACAAGTCTTTTTGTTATGGAGGAAATTTGCATGTTTTCGTGGTTCATAAAAGTGATGTCATGAAATTTATTAGTTTTCGAGAATAAGTTTTTCACACTGAAAAATTCTCAGTCGATTGGAATCCCCATAAAAGTCTCTTGCTCTTGTTTATATTATCCCTCATGTGATGGTACAGCAAATTTTAAAATTTGTGTTTGGAGAATTTATTGCAGTTTTATATGCTATAATCTATTGAAGGGCATACCCATAAATGAAATTCTTAGCTTTCAAAATCGAAATTCAACAGCACTATCTGTGAATTATTGGCATAGTGAAGACGTAGGATAGGAAAACTTTCGATATGCAGAATAATTTTTGAACAGTACGTTCAAGTAGCACACATGTCCATGTTTTTATAAAACTACTGTAATATAGGTTTGACTTTGAATATTTGGTGGGACAGAGTGGTGAACTGCATTTTGAGGTTCTGAATTTGTAAATATTCGTAGTATAATGTTTTCATTCTTTATCAGAGTTACTTTTAATTTACGTGCTTTCTAATTACTGTTTGCATGCTCTCTTCAGTAAAAAATTAATAGGCTTAATTTTTAACTGAGACATTTTTATTTGAATTTTCTTTAGGGGGCAATTGGTCTAACTATTATACATTTAGAATTTTGAATTTATATTCTTGCTATTTAATGTCTAATATAAATCTTAAAGGACCGAATCTCTTGTTGATAATGGAATCTAATTTAAAATGTTTTATTAATTAGCATGTAAGGGAATGAGCATGCTTCATATAACTAAAATTTACATTGAAAATACATAAAACTACAGAATAGAAATGAGGAAATAATTTGAATTCGGTGCTTATAAAATAGATTTTAGCTTCAGTTCTATTTCGAAAAGCATTTTTGAGTGATGAAAAAGTGAGTTTAAGGTTTATTTATTTGTATACTTAAATTTTGTTGATTCCAAAGATTATTATTCATTTTTACACTAAAATATGCATTTGTTCTGCTACTGATAGGGCTATTTTCTGCATTTAGCTACTTATCATATCTGAATCATTATTTTTAACAGATTGTGCAAAATGTTTTCTATTATTTTTCACATTTCTCTTCTCTTTTGAATATTAAATTAAACTGCAATGAGTATTATCGTCATTGATAAATATTTCGTTCAGATTTTACATATGAGAACTAAAAGATATAAAAAGCAGAAAAATTGTCTCATTTTCAGTGCAATATTTTTGGAAATTTTAATTGTGCTGATTTCAGTATTTCGAAAATAAAAAATTTTGAACGAAAAAAAAAATAATCCAATAATGAAGTGACGTGATCTGGCTGTTTTTCTTTTCTAAAGTATTAATGCTTTGTGTTGCAGGGTGCTGTAAAATACGACTTACTCAAATTCAGAAAGTAAATTTTTTTATTTGCACAATTTTATAGTTTTTTCAATTTTTATACTCTGAATTATGGGCAAAAGTGAATCATGCTGAGGTAAGGTGTGCATAATTTTTATTATTTATTGTAGTGATGTTTTTAAAAAGATTAGAGCAAACTATATTCTAGAGCAGAATAGTTTTTCATTTTATTATTAAAAAAAAAGCGGAAATTACAGTTTTGCTTTGTTAAATGTTGCAATATTCGTTGGAAATTTTGCTCCTAGCTAGTTAAATTTCTTTTTTCCTAATTTTTTAATTTTACATTTTAATGTGCTTATTTTATCTTGAACAAACTATTATTATACTTTTTTTTTGAATAAAAACACTATTATTACAATAACAATCAAAGGTTAAATTATTCCCCATTAACTGTGGTATATGATTGACATTAAAAAATGTTAATCCATAATGGTCAAAAATTTTTTTGATTTATTAATTACATATCGGTGATATAAGCTGCAAAATTTGCTTCACGCATTAATTTTTCCGTTCTACAAAATTATCAGATGAAATCAGTATAAATTGATAAAAGAAATCCATAAAAGTTTATCAAAAATTGTTAACAGCTGTATAACTTACTTGCTTCTACAACAATATGTTAATTTAAATGTTTAATTTTCCATACTTGCAATTTCGCTTATAACGGCCTCTGATAATCTTTAAAAATATTTTTTTTAATAATAATTGAGTTTTTTACAAAATGTTATCAAATATTTTTCTTTTCATTAAAGTGGACTTCACGAGTGTACTGAAAAGAATTCCTATTTTTTTATAGTCAGTATAGTAAAATATCATTGATATCTATTTAAATTTTCATTTTTTATCAATATAAGTGATTTGTCTTTGTTTTTTCTAGTTATCAAACGCACTATAAATGTTTGAAATTACCAAAACAGTAAACTACTATTCTCATAAATTAATCTGCAATTTCAATTTTTCTAGATATTGAATATTTGTTCATATTTTGTAATGTTTCATTCGTTTCTACCATATTTCAAATTCTCATTTCTTTAAATCAGTTTATCATTTATTCAATTCTTGCTTATTTAATGCGCTCACTTATCTGTTATACCACAAATTTTTTGAAAAATAAAAGTTTATAAGTAATTTTGGCGATCTAACAGTTTTTTCATATCGTCCAGATTACTTACAAATATCACACTGACGAAGAATCATTGTTGAAAAGATGTGGACGTTTTTGTTGAGAGTAACAAATTAGATGTTTCTGTTCTATTTGTTTGTTAACAAATATACCTACACACTTTACTTACTCAAAATGCATTCTAAATCTGTACAGGTGTAGATAGTATGCAGATTTTTGCTTATAGTTAAGATAATATAATTAACTAACTGCTTTAGGTTGCATGTTTTCTAAAAGTTAGAATTTGGTAGTTAAATTTTTACTTTTTTTGTTCAACTACGAGATGTGAGTATATGATTACTAGTACTTGAGCAAATAAAAGTAAGCATATATTGTCTCTTATCAGTTACATGCTTTCTCGCGGACTATTTTCCATAATTTATTCGATTCTTTTATTATATAGTACTATCAATAACTATTTCATTATACAGTACTGTCAATAAACTTTGATAATTTCCAAAATTTCAAATTAAAATTATCAAGCAGACTAACGTAGACAAGTTTGTATTTACTTACAAAATGGTTAAAAAATTTATGTTCTGAAAATATTTTCGAAATATAATAATTCCATTATATGTAAAAAGTAGTGATATTGCAATTCAATAATTTCACTGTTTCCTATCCCGTATAATATTTAATATAGCATAAAAAAAGTATTTACACGAAGATTAAACGAGCAGTTATGCAAATATTACGAATGAAAGTCACGTGACGGGTAAGCACCATTAAAATAAGCAATTTCATACAAGCCACAGGGAAACTGATGAATGTAGAGCGTTTTAGAGATAGCAGAAACTGAAAGGTGTACATTAGTCAGATATTGAAAGGAAGTTGAATTTGACGCAGTAAAAGTATCCAATCGATTGCAGTAACTTAATAATCAGTTAATCTATTAGTTGCTATTTCGACATTAATATGTCGCAAGCAAATTTCTTGCTAATTTAATTAGATGTTATTTATAATTTTAAGTAAATTGTTTTCGAGTATAAACAAATTAATTGTAAGTTTAAAGATGAAGAGTGGTATTGGATTTTTTTTGAATTTGACATAAGAGAAATTATATTCGAAACAACTGAAAAACAAATTAACTTTTGTGGACAAATATTTAAGTGATATTTGTTGGTCTACTTGACTTCTTTTCTTATATTCAGGAGTAACTTTTCTTTTCTCATTCATTAAATGTTGGATGCATGAGAATTTATTACTGACAGTGTTTTCATATAATAGTATGGTATATCACTGTATTTATGGATAGGAATATAACACGTTGTTATTTAAAAGTAATTATTTAATTTCTTCATCTTCCATTATCTAATTGATATGTTTTGTCTTGTAGGAAGTGCGAGGAAAAGAAAACGGGAGGAAGTTACGGGTCATGGAAGCAACTCTATCATCACAATGGACAATTGCTAACGCAAAGGTTCGTTTTTGTAATGAATTACAATGTCATCCTTTTATGATATTTTGGTTTATATTATAGATGCTTTTTAGACATCTTGTATTAGAATTCAAATTTAATAATAAAAGAAAATAAGTTTTAGTGTTTGTTTCTACTTGTATAAATTTACTAATGTAAATTATTTTTGATTATAACAAGTATTCAGTTTTTGAATACTCAGAATAAAAGTTTTCTTACCTGTTATCAATGTAATATCTTGAGTTTCATTTATACAGCAATAATTTTTTAATTCAGGGAATACATAAAAGCAATGGGTATGTTATGCAGTCAAATGAAGCTACAACTCAGTGGTCTTTGTACGAAAAATGCGGTTAGTTTAATTTGATTATTATTCCCATAATGACTGTGCTAATCAAAAAATTTTGTTTTCGATATTAATTTTTTGTAATTATCAAGATAGATATTTATCAGTCATCAATTGTAATCTGTTTCAATTTTTAAATAATTGTATTCAAAGTTACTAGTATGAGACACTTTATTACAACTTATGAGTCATAGTATTTCTAGTAATATTTTTGTTAATTTTAATATTTTTTCATCAATTATAATGATAGATCATTATTTTTAGATATACCAGACTCAACAGACTTATCACTAAAGCAGCAGCCAATTCCACTGGATGGCGGCTATGGGTGGATCGTCGTCCTTGCATCATTTTTTATTCATTTTATTTGTGATGGTAAAAAGAATCATTTTCGTATACATTACTCCCACTTGTTTGAAATTTGAAATAATAGAAAATCTAAACTAATTTTTAAACCTATAATGGAATTGGATCTGGATTTGTCTAGTGACTTTTTAGAGTGAGTAGTTTCAATAATTTGTCCTGAGAGTCTTTCAAATTCATATTTCATTTCATTTTCATGACAAGTTCTTCATATAATACGACAAAAGCATGGATTGTATATCGAAGTAGAGATATATTTATTAATCAGAAATAAAGTATTTTGCTCACATTTATTGATAAAAATCAAGTTTTCCTCGTATTCTCATATTTTCGTATTTTCAGGTATTTCATTTTCATTTGGTATAATGTTCCCAGAAATTCAAGAATACTTTAACGCAACAAAAACAATGTCCGGTGTAGTTGGATCTATTTTTTTGTCCATACCATTGCTATCAGGACCGCTTGCTGGTGCTTTAACTGATATATACGGCTGTCGGTGTGTAATTTTTTGTTAAAATCTTACAACTCAAAAGTATGAATATACTGCTTAATATAATTAACTCTATTTCACATTAACTTAATTTTAAAAATATTGTTTTCAGACGCATGACAATTATAGGTGGATTAATAGCAGCTGCTGGTGGATTTCTATCTTTTTTTGCGTTTAATGTCTGGCACTTTTTGTTTTCGTTTGCGTTTATTACTGGCATTGGCTTAAGTTTTTGTTTTAACACCGCTATTGTTGCTGTCACTTACTACTTTGAGGTAAAACTGTAATGAAGTAAATAGAGTTTAAAAAATTTTCGGCAGTAAAAAAACTTGTCGTTTTTTTACTTACTTCATTATTTTCACTGTACATTCAATTCGTGTTTTCTTTTGCTGTTTGCTTTTAAGAAAAAAAGGGCGATTGCAACGGGTTTTGCTGTTTGCGGTTCTGGCGCGGGTACAATTGTTCTTGCACCATTTATCGAGATGGTCAGTTTGGTTTTGTTCAGAATGAATTTAAAATGAATGTTTTATTATTGCTTATCGTAAAATATCTGGTGAACTGTTCGCTGTCTTTTTTTCATTAAATGTTCTCGAATTTACTTTATTTTCTATTTAGCTATTCACTAAATATAGTTGGCGTTCAGCTTTTATTTGTATGGGATTTCTTTTGCTTCTTCTTGCTGGTTGTGGTTTTATAATTAAGGTAATTTCACTATTTTCTTTATCACTTATTACAGATATATGATTCATTAACTGTATGAAAGATTGTGAATTAACAAGGTTTAAATGCTAGTTGTTTGAGTAATGTGCAACTTTCATAGCTGAGTTTTGTGGGCAGCGTTTTTAGGATACTTATTGTGTGCTGTCAAATTTCTCTACAGTTTCTGAATAATTCTTACAAGGAATTTTGTGAATAGAACCTTCTATTTTTATTCGCCTATATATCCATTGTAGGATCTCAAATCGCCTCGTAATACTGCTGAACACGAGAATAAAAAACTCGCGGAAAAAGCTAAGAGTAAAAAGGTAAAGAGGATTACGAGAAATGTTGGCAATAATTCTCTTATTTTCATTGTTAGTCTTCTTTATTCACCCGAACAAATACAGTATGAATTTCCATGTACTGCTTGTTCCTTTAATTTTAGTGATTATTGTAATTGCGAAGCATCAGTCAATCTTGTAAAAGCTTTCAAATTGTACTTTTGCAGCATTAATAAGTAGAGTGGTATGATGCATGTTTTTGTTAAATACATGAATTTTAATTTATACTTGTTTTTACTTATCTATATTAAAGTCCTAGTTGTTAGAATTGTGCTGAGTTGAAGATATAGTTGCTTCAAATGCCGTTTCCTTTAAACATGCATTCGAAACTTTTTACGTTTAAGCTTAGTACAATTATGAGCTTCAAACTTAGATGAAGTTTATGCACATGCATTCAATTTCTCGCCGTGCAGTATCACTACCTGCAATACCAACGTTTGCTATCCAATTTCTGGAAATTATCGACCGGTCTTCAAATTTGCAATTGGTATGAGTAAACTGTCATAAATATCTTATTGTTGTATCAAGTTCTAATTTAAAAATTTAGTTATCTCCTAAAATGGTCAGTACCTTCTGCATTTCACTCTTGTTTCTGGAGTAGTTTACGGAAAGAAGTAGAATAATGCATTGCTATTGTTGAACACTTGAAATCAAACCTCCACTTAATTTCTTTACGTAAAATGATTTTCAGAGGAAGCAGTTGTTTTATTAATTATTTTTATTACAGAATGCTAGCCTTTATGATTTATGCTCTTTTCGGATTAATGCTATGTTTTGTAGGTAAAAACTGTTGTAAATCAGTTACAAATATCATTACCAAGAAGTCATAGCATAAATGAATTCTTGCATTCCCCAAACAATGCACCTGAACATGCGATCATATCTGCTGCTGACTATGTTGCACATCAAAATTTGGTATATTTCTATTTTTGCTTATGGTTGGTGTGTTTAAAAAATTTTCCAATCAGTGATTAATTAACCATTGTTTGTTATGCTTTCTGACAGAAAGTCGAAAGTCGTCGTATTATTTGTTATTTATGATTAGGAATTACGTAACATAGATGTTGATGCTTGCAATAACCAAGTTTGGTCGAATGAAAGCTGTTCCGCGAAAGCTATAGACATATCGTCGAGTGAAGTATCTGAATCCAGTGCAAAATATCTTTCATCAACTTCTGGGTAATGTATTTCTTAAAATAATCCAGGTTTTTGTCAAAAGCAAGAAATAAATTTAGTTAGTACTAAAAGTTGCTCAACTTTTTCAAAAATTTAAGGTATATCATTCTGTACTCGAACTTAAGTCTGCCTTCGGTCACGTATGCTTTGAAAAAGAAAAATCTTCAAAAGATAAAAATGATACTATTACTTAAATTATGTTAATTTTTTAACGTTACAGTATGCTTACGTTCACTTACGTTGCTTATCCACTCACTTCGTTAGGTAACTCTTTTCAGTAGTTATGGTAGCGATAGTGGTTCAAATGGTACAAATTTAAGCAGAAAAGGGCAAAATGCTGCCATTTATTCCAAATGTGTAAGTGTTAGTTGAAGACTAGTATTACTGTTTAAAGTTCGTTTATTGATTTTTTATTTATTCATCACATTTGTTTGTTTGTATGCATAATCACGACCTTGAATTTTGTATTGTAACTGTGATTAGGATTGCACAACGAAATGTAGTTTGACTCAAGAAAATGTTACGCAACAACCACTGCTAGAAGATGATGTAAACGATAGAAAAGTAGTAGCTCAAGATGGACTCGTAAAAAATTGTATGTTAGCTATAAAGTATCTTAATAAGTTTTGATTTTTTTCTTTCAAATCAGTTTTGATAAAGACCTCCATAATGTTTGAAAGATTGTTGTATTTAAAGTACTGCAGCAAAAAGGTTCAGTTTAAAGTGGTTTAGTGTTAATGGAATGACTGCATCATTCAAGATTACTTCATATCAAATTTTCACTGAGTAGTCATTTTTATGGGAACTAAAATTCTGGATTAATTTCAGAATAGTAGATTATATATGACAAAATATAAGTGAAATGCATCATTACAAATTTGTTTTTTATGCAGCAAAAGATATTGTTCCTGCAAGTCATGATTTTTGCAATTCGCATCAACTGACTCCATTCAGTCCAGCACAAAGTCGCGTACCTGCAACCAATGCTAACTTTATGTCGCAAGCTAAGCCATTTGGTGTTGTCTTGTGTCGACGAATACCTTCTGCACCTACTTTGTGCTATCTGAAAAAGCGCAAGCAACGACTGGCACAGTTGCAAAAAGTAAATGTTATAGCTTACATGTTAAATTCTAAATTCACTCTTAGTTTATTTGTATTTGACTTATTAACGTTCAGAAGCAATGGAATTTTGGGGCATTTTTCAGTTGCGGAAATCATTTTTGCAGTGGTTTGATAGCGTGAAAGTAGTGTTATTAGTTCCAAAGTTTTGCATCTTCCTGTTGAGTACATTCATCTTGTATATATTCTTCGACATACCATATGTCAATTTACCGGAATATGCTGTCGAAAATCACAATTTAACTGAAACAGAAGCCTCATATCTGGTTTCTGGTATTGGTCTAACAAATATGGTCAGCATGCTGATTTGCGGTGTTCTTGCTGATTGGCATCGAGCAAGACAAGTAGGGTTCAACTTGTGTCTAAAAGAAAATAAAATATTTCGCTTTTGAAAACAAGACAAAAACTCTGTCTTTAGCCATAGGTAATGGAAATTTTAAAAATTTTCCTGATTGATATCATATTTTCATTACTAGGCTTACCAGCTTTTATTGAATGTTGTAATCATTTTCTATATCTTTCAGCACATTATCCTATTGTATGGATTGTTTATAACTTTAGCCGGTCTATGTGTTACTTTGGTTCCGTTTGCAAATTCTTACTTTCACTTGATGTCACTTTGTATTGGTTTCGGCTTTTTTATCAGTGCCAACTTCACTTTAGCATCTGTGATAACGCTTCAGATTTTATGCTTATATAATTTTCAAATTGGTTATGGAATTCTGTGTTTAGTAGAAGGTCTTGGGAATCTTATTGGCCCGGCATCAGTCGGTAACAAAGATTTTTTTGGATTGTAGAGTATCAAAATTTTTAATAGATTCTTTCCTTTTACTAATTTAGTCGGTTTATATCCTAATTTCTCTGATAAGATTAGTTATAATTTATTTTTTTGAGTTAAACTTTATATTTTTTAGGTTTTATACGGGATAATCTTAGTGGCTACGATAATATATTCATATTTGGAGGAGCAGGCACAATGTTGTCCGGATTGATGGTCATCGGTATTGAAATTTGTTTGTTGTTTAAACTTAATTTTAAGGAATAATTATGTTTTACGAAAGGTTGTCAGTTAGTTATCTAATATAGTTACGAAGCTGTGATAAGCTGACACATTTGCTCTATGTTGTCAAACATATGCAATCAAGGTAACATTTTTATGAGATTACTTTCTAAACAGTATTACATGCTGGTTCTTTTTAGGCGCTGGTTGTGTCAAGTCTGGTTCTTCCTGATTTCAATATTAGGATACATATTTATTCCATTGCTTTAATAGGTCGTTTATTTCTGTTTAATTTTCAAAAAATTTTTACCATTTGTTTAGTATTTGATGTTTTCAGTTCTGTTGTTATTGCTTAAATTTTCTGCTTCATATAATTTTAGTCATACAGAAAATCATTTTCACATATAACTGGAATAGGTTGATGAGCAAACTAAAGTCGTAATGATAGAATTTTATTTAGAGTATCGTGTGTACGTAATTACCCGATCGAATGTCAGTAGAATCTGTAAACAAATTGGTACAATATGATGCTGCTAATTATCATTATCTCACCAAAAAATGTTTCAACAACATTGCAATTATTACAAAATGAATTTAGTAACCAATGATTGATATCAATTCAAATGAATCGTTTACCATAACTTCTTTCCTTCTATGTATTTTTTAAATGTCAAATTTAAATAACTTTTATTACACTATACATATTTTTTTCTTTAATAATATAGTACTTGCAGTTTCTTATATTATGAAAAGCAGCTTGAGAGTATTTCATACTTTTCATTCGTTCTAAACCATAATATGACTACTTGCAAGTAATATTTGACTCAGTCATAGAGTAAATTTTGAGTGCTTTAGGTTTCTGTGAAAACATTTGGATTCTTTTTGTTTTTTTATTAGCAGTGGTTCCATTGTAAGAAGCTTGAAAATAATCTTTCTCAATGTGACTTATTCTCAGTTCTTTTTCTAATAATTGTAATTACAAACTGATGTACAAAGCTGTAACTAATTATCATCATTCGAACTTTTATAAAAAACTTACTTTCCTTATCCATATTTTTTATTTATTTTGGTACAAAATTATCAAAATACTCTTAGCACATTAGGTTTATGTTAATGTAGCTTTCATTGTTGAGATGCTTTAATAATTACATGTTTCTTTTATTGGTATGGATTACTTTTATGAGCTGCATTATTCCAATTTTCATTTAAGTCATTTGCTTTCGTATTTGTTTCTTGGTCTTTAAATATTGTACGTGCTTTTAATTTGACGGTGCGATTTTTATAACATTGTTTATCTAGATTACTTTATGTAATCTGGAAAACAGTTTTTTCGGGTTTTCACTGCATGCATTTAAAAATTTTAGCATTTAACAGATGGTTATGAAAATAGCAGTAAAAGCGAAGTATGACTAGTATTGCATTTTTTATCCAAATTATTACGTTGCCTTTTGAAAATTAGTTGTTTGTTAAATATTATTGTTTTCCTGTTTTTGTATGCATAGACTAGGGCTATGGTCACGTGAACTTTAAAACTAAGTCTTATATTTTTGTTCCATTTTCCGTCGTTGTAAATTTTAAACCAATGCAAATTTTCACTTTTAGTAATTTACTTCATTGTACATGTGTGACTTAAGGTTTGCATTTCAGTGTCATTTTTTTAAATTCACCTCAGGCTATTATTTGTACAAAATGTGATCTGGTATTTGCTGCATCCGTGTTTTCTCCATTGTAACCTGATAACCTCATGGTTTTTTCTTGTACTATTCGTGTTTTGAATAATTGCACTGTGAAGATTATTAAGTAGGAAGTAGATAGTTTTAGATCGAATTATATATTTTTTTATAGGAGGAAAGAATAATATGATGAAGTTTTGTTACACACTAATGAATTGTATTCGGTTTAATTTGCTCGTCATTATCAGTCATTTTTTCAAAGCTCGTTCATCAAGGCCATGAGGACAGCTAAAGCTCTTTGCAAGAACCTGCAAATAATGATAGTTTTTATTTTTTCGAGCAACATACACCATATTCACTTTGTTCCTTTTTTTGTGTTTTTTGCTTTTTGATGATTTCTGTCATGCTTCTATATATATGAATCTTTGGTTGTGTGATCAATATGAATTATTGATATCATGCTTTATACACTGTTTATACTGATGGAATGTATCCCAGCAATAATATTCTATACTTTATGAATTGTAGTTTCAGCAGGATATATGTAAAAGCATCAAGTTCATTAACAAGCAAGAAACTTTAGAACATAGTTATAAGGAATTACTTCATTCACGTAAGGAAGATGTGTTTTTTCCGTACAGCTCTGTAGTAGTGCTATCGCTTGTTCGCGTAATTGATGCAGTCTGGAAATTACGATTATTTTGTTGTAAAAGAATCATGAATTCTTGTTTATCTAGTTATGAATAATTATAGAATTTTAGTCAATAGTGAACTATGTGTTTACTTGAAATATTGATAAAGCCAACAAATTTGCATTACTATTAGTTATATTAGTTAAAAGTAGTTCGAACTTGTAATACTCAGCTTCTTGTGTAAGCAAAGCCAGGCGATCTGGGTCTTTAGGTAGACATGCTTGCCATAATTGTTTGCTTGACTTTAAACGTAGGTAGTTGAGGATTATTCCAAAACTAAACATATAAAAGTTATATTTTTGTACGCTTATAATTCTAAAGTGGATAAGGAATTAGCAGATTTGACTGGTTATTCTTGAATTATTTGCAACTCCAAAAATAAACATATGGTAGTAATGTTTGGATTTGCCATAGCAAAATAAATTTTTGAGACATACTGCTAAGGCAAATAAATCTCATGAATAGGTTGTGATTTCAAAGTTAGTACAATGTTTTACTCACCTAATTGGATCTCTATCGATAAAGTACGCTCCTTTATTGTCTTCTTCCAGGGGCGGTTTGATATTTCCACCAGTAAACCACTAATTTAAAATTTGCAATTATATTACAGTTTCTTGAAATTTAAAATGCTTCAGTTCTGAGAGTACTGTAAATTAGACTAAACTAAGTTATGTAGAAAGAAAGTGATATTACTTACTGTAATACAATAACAATTAAACTATGATTAGTAAACAAGCTTTAATATGTTACGTATTTTATATTTGAGTTGAAAAATATATTTGGATTTGATGGTAAAGTAAGCTACAACTAACTTGAGTGAAAATTGATTGCTTTTCTTCTAACAACGTACTAACTGTTGTTGAATATTGTTGACCACCAACATTAAAATTAATTATCACCATTTTGAGTTGATTGAATAATAGGTGTTTTCGTATCACTAAAAACAAATATTAAGTAGATGAATAGTATTGGTTAGCATATTAAATACGTTATTTATGATTTAAGAAATGTATGATTCTTAGCTGCTATGAATCAATAGAAAGCTGATGCACTATTGCTATCTCTATACATACTAATACTTTAAATAAGCAAATATATATTTTCAATCAGAACGAGAATAAAAATTATGCTACAGAAATAGAAACTACGTTTGTAATGATTTAAATGCTATACAAATTAATATTTGTTATTTCTTTAAACTAAAAGATTTTAACTGATAAACTTTTTATGGGGTATTATAACGAAATGATTGCGAATCGCGCAGCTTTATTAGGAAGAATGTAAGTAGCTTGCTTCTTCTTATATATAAGAGCACATTAGTCAGCTTTCTCAACAGCAGCTCTTGTTCCAACAAATAGTGTTTATGCATGTATGCATACTGAGTGTATATATATATGTACATGTATATGTGCCTTATGTATGTGTATCTGTGCAATGCTTATGCTAGTAATTGTGAAATAAAAAAGTATGCATGTGTATGTATTTAAATATGATGGCATGTAAGTAGAAGCATACATATTTGATGCTATATTAGTGTTAGGCTTCTTATGGAATCTACTTCATTTCTATAAGCTTAACACTTTGTATCAGCAATGATAAAAGTATTAGTACTCATACTTATTCAACTTTTTATTAGTTTGTTTGTTTTGTATTGCTCGCTAATTAATGATTTAAATTAGGTAATAATGGTTTTTAATTAATACTTTTAATCGTAACTGATGATCAAATTTGTATTTTATGCTTATTTTCTTTTCCTAAACAGCGCAAAAGAAATCTTTTCAATCATAATTTGTTATAACTGCAACGAACAAGTCCATTTACTATGCATATATATATTAACGACTGAAACATAATGTTAGTGATAACATTCAATATAATTTTGCTTTATTTTGTGTTTATCATTATTATTATTGTGGTCGTTATTATTATTATTATTATTGTTTTTATTATTATTATTATTTGCATAAACTGCAAAATGAATCATCTTTTCGATGGCATTTGATTAAGTGCAAATCTTAGAAAACATGCATGCGAAACATATTTATTTCCAGTCACAATTTATGAAACGCAATGCGATAATGTTAATTAGATCATTAAAAAGATCTATCGATTTTTCTCTTGCAAAGAGTACCAATTAGTAAATGAATTATTTATTAGTCAAAACTTTTTTTAAACTTAATATTGTGAAAAACTTCTGGACTTCGTTTAAGAATTTGAAATATTTGGTATGTAGGTTTTATTTTTTCGTATATTTGCAGTTTTTAAAAATCTAAGTAATGTTTTAAATTATACTTTGCAAGCGTTTAAGTTGATCTTTAAATTGATCTAAGTTGATTAAATTGGTTAAAAGTGAAGGAAGATAAGAAATTAAAAAGAAGAAAATGTGTAAATAGTTTCCTAGGACCCTATACTATTTTATGAAGAATAAAAAACGTGTAGATCACTTATTCGCAGCAGTAATAAAAGTTCGATATTCAGCAGCATATTTTAAACATTTTCCTATCATTCAGTATAAATCGATAATCGAATTCAAATATTGCATAGTATTCAATCCCCTGAAATTTATTCATATTTTACATGAAAATAGCAATTACTTTTGTTGCAATAAATATTCTAGTAATCTAATTTAATTATTTTGCCAGAATGATCATTTGTGAAAAGTTTATCCCATAGATTGGTAGATCAACAGTTCACTTGATCTACTGACTTGACTGGAGCAATCTTGACAATAATAGCAGTAATGAATATTTATGTGGTTGTTGTGCATATATATATATATATATATATATATATAT
>UYYF01004863.1:0-24659 GCA_900618365.1 Thelazia callipaeda
GAGAGGTCATTGTGCAGCAAAAATTTTCGGTCTGTTTGGGAAAGAGTACTCATTCAAAGTGCAATGGAAATGATGAAATTGAAACAACTCACCGACATTTCACACGCAATTTAGTCCTTTTTATGTTACTATTCTTCTACTAAATACAATTGACACTTACGTAAGTAATAAACAAGCTGACTCATTTTTGACGTTTTTTTGCCAGAAGATTGCAGAAATTGCCGCAATAAATTCAGTCTTCTACAGATTCAAATACAATTCATTCGTTCACAAAATCTTTATGATACGCACTGTATTTGTGCTTACTGAGAAATAGCTTAATATATATATATGTATCCAAGCAGAAGAATTATCTTCGTTGCACAGATAACAGTGGTACGTACTGCAAACGAGCCCAAAACAACAGTACAAATGCCTTCACTCTTTTATAGTCATTACTATTAATTCATTCTCTTCACTTCAAAAATACGTCAAACGTTTGTGTAAGTAACTGAATCATTGGTAGTAAGGGACTGTATAGTAGAATTTGACGCAGATCGTTTCTGATATGTGATTAGTGTTAGCGCAATGCATTCAGCGTAAGTTTACAAATTTTATTCATATCAATTCGCAGTTTCAACTGATGTGACAGTGTTTTTGTTCAGAACTTTAATTCAACACAGAGTTTCGTTTTAACTAATTCTTGAAGAAGTTTGAAGTGTATGAAAATATTTTTTTTGTTATCGCTAATACTGTACTGATTAGAAAATAAAAGTATCTACAGCCACTGTTTCGAGATAGCCCATTGAATTTAATATGAAATAAAAAATTTTTATTAGTGAATTTTTTATATTTTTTTCATTTTGTGTGTTTGAATGAATTTTAAGAAGCCAAAGCCATTTGTTCACAGCAAGTAATAGAAGCTGCTCGCAGAACTTCTTTGACGTAAGTGAAAAACTGTATTACTCGTCTACGAAACTTGAATGCGAACCAATCACAATTTTATCATTATTGCATATTCCAACTTTGCAAATATCAAGAAACGAAATGGGTAGTAACTCCAACTTATTGCTACAAATAATGTGAACCAAATGAAGTTAACTTGAATTTGTCACGTCATTTACACGTGAAAAGCGTAGTAGAATTAATTCAGCTGAACAGAAAAACTTTCAGTAAAACATTTTATCGCAAATATTTTTATTTCAGCAGTTGAACATTTAATCTATTTTATGGTTGCATTAATTTTATTTCTTGACGTTCACTGTACATTTAAATTCATTTTTTAATGTTATGACTGTCATTTTTATTTTTCGCCGTTTATATGGTTATCATATTTTTATTTTATTTTTTCTTCATTTCGCGGTTACATTTCAAAAGTTTTTGTATTTGTATCAAATTTATCGACAAATTCAGAATATAATAAATGAATAAGAAATTTAGAAAGTGTGCGGAAAGTCAGAATGCATTGAACACTTCAAGGTGTATTATGCAAATTGTACACCACAAAGATAAATATAAATAAATTATACACCATGAAAGCATAAATAATAGCACTATAAAATCAAAGTCAAAGTTCTACAACTCCATAATCCGTTAGGAGATTATCACGTCTTACGTTCGAACTACAAGTTCAAAAATACGCAATGCTTCTTATACTTATCTTTATTTGTTTCCAACTCGCCATTACAAATAGAAATGTTAGTTCTCAAGGTAGGTCACTAAATTTAATATGAAATAAAAAATTTTTATTAGTGAATATAACGAAGTGCTTACTTACTAAGTATGGTCAACTTAAGTAACTAAATGGTAAGTTAGACAGCACTTAATAATTCAATGATTCGACTTTTACTACATAAACAATAAAACGAATATTTTTCTAAATTGACAAAAATTTCTTCCGAATAGTACTACTTAATTGCATATTAGTATTCACAATGATAATTTTAATATAGTAATGAAAACGATAAGTGATATTTGCATATTGATAAATATCCATATATATCATTAAGTTAACTATATCACATTATTTCGTTGCAAGTAAAATATGATGTTATGATCATTAATATGAGTTATTATCGATTACATCATCGGTTATTTTAATTGATATAGAATAAAATAATTAATATGGATTTGTTGCGCAATTCTCGTTTGCTATGCAATCATTAATTAGTCAAACATTAATGAAAATCAAGTTTTTATTTGTCACTCAGCTAGAATTAGTCATAACATTAAAATATAGACAGTAATATTGTTATACTGAGTATCAGCTAATACTTTGCTTGAGTAAATTATCAGTGACAATTGTTTGGGTAAATTATTGAAGTGATAATTGAGTAAACAGTAAATATTTAAAAATAAAATTAATCTTTTCAAAAATTATTAATTTTAAAACGAATTATTAATGAGTGGATAGTGGACAAAAATTGCATCTAGAGTAACTCTAAAAACTGTTTTTTTCGAACCTTTTACCTTAAAAATTGATAAGAAATATGTTCCAAAATTATCTAATTAGTAATTTTAACTTTAAAAAACTTACTTCAAGTGTTTATTTTACGTGAATTAATTTTTATAACTCATATGAGCTCACGTATGGCAAAATGACGATATTCAATCTGGCTGACCTTTATAGTAATATTGAAAAGAATACTTAAGAAGTGAATTATATCATCAAAAGCACTCATATGAATAAAAGCAAAAAATCTATGCAAATGCAGGAGATATGAAAAAGATTAATCCCGAACAAAAAGACAAGAATGAAGGTCAGTCAGATTTGCCGCCATGTCCAGCGAATCCATCAACTAAATGTAAGTTTATTCTAAATAAATTAACTTCTATAACTCATATGAACTCACGTATGGCAAGATGTACGTAACAATATTTTAAATCCATGCCAAGATCAAGCTCCGCCAAATGCATCGCCACAACATGAAAATGTAGATGCTCAGACAAAGTCCAGATTTGAAAAAAATAATTATACGTGCCAACCAACTATCCTTTCCACCATGTCCAGTAATTCCATTACCTCCCAGTAAGTTTATATTAATTGTTATAATTCATATGAGCTCATGTATGGCAAAATGACAATATTTCAGGTCAATGCCAAGATAAAGCACCGTCAGATTGCGTGAAATATCCCTACCTTTGTACAAATTTAATTTATCGTGACCTAATGGCTAAACAATGCCCCAAAACTTGTCATATTTGTTAAAATGCATAATAACTGGTCAACGAATTGGTCAAAAATACAACTCCGTTTGCACATTTTGACTAATTCAATATTCTCCAATGATCGCTTTGTAGCACATATTTTATGATAAAGGGTCAAAGTTCTAATAACCAAACAAATTTTGCGTTCAAATTTGTTGACAAAAGTTTGCAACATATAAGAGCTCAACTTATATCAATCAGTGATATTTTATGAGTAGATATGCTATGAAATTAATTTCCACAAAAAAATTTGCGATTCATTTTATTATCAAAAAGTAAGACAAGAACTCTTAAAGTCTTATTTCTATGTAATACTTTCAGATTATCCAAAAATATCAACGAAAATCGTAAATTAATCTTTAAAAATATTACAGAAGGTATACTGACTTTAGAGGAGAAAATTAATATTACATTATATAAGTGCATAACCAAAGAGCTTAGTTTCTGCTCGTGTCCGTTACATTTGCGTGGAATATCGTGAGTGACGACGTAGTACCACCCGGGAAGACCGCATGTTTTTTTTTTTGAATTTCATATTTTTGCGTATAGTTTTGTTTTTGCTTTGCAAATCAGTGGCACAATCGTAAAACTACAGTTATTGAAGCTACTTTGTTATTATTCAAAACAGATCTGCAGTATGTAAGTCAAAAATATTTTGGTATTTTTATTTCTTCTCGCGTTAATAAATATTGTACAGGAAAAAGGAGTAATGATATATACAAAATGAACAATAATGATATATACAAAATGAACAACTAATATTTATACAAAGCCTTAATACATATTAATTCATACAACTGATTATGCATAAGCATCATTATTTTAAAAATATTATAAAAGAGATATAATACTTTGTACAAAATTATTGTACAAAATTAATAATCAAATTTAAGAAAAATTATACAAAATTAATAATTAAATTTATTAATTTTTGCACAAAAAAGATAGCATTTCGCCAAAAACGTTGGCGAAATGCCTAAGTCTGCATTCAGCCATGAAAGCGTGCTTCAATATTCTTGTTGACTTGCGATCGAGAATTTCACCTCTCATTAAGACAATGAAGTGAGAGGTAGAGAAGTTCACATTCGTGAATCTGAAATGATATGACTACAGAATATAAGCAAATTGTGATACACTCCATAGTAAATCTTAAAACACTAAGCAATTTCATGAATATCAGCCATAAATCACAGTGGCATATTCAAGAAGTAACGAAAATTTCTAGAACACAAAATGGAATTTGACAAGAAATAGTTGACTTACTTTTTTTAAACTTAAAATTAATGATGACGATACAAATCTTTTCCTCCGCATCCATGTACCAAAACTTCCATCTCATTAATAATTCTGTTTTATTTCAATAAAATAATCCACCATTCATGTAAATGGAAATGGTGGGACCAGACCAATAATGGAAACTAGCAACACCTGTAATCAATCATGTGACACAAGGTGTTCCATTGCTAGGTCCACTGCATTGCGTAGGATAAATTCTGTTAATATCTAAATAAAAATATATGCTTTAATAATTGTATAATTATCAATAAAGGGATGAAAAGACACACGTGAGAAACGCAATCAGACATTTCAGTTTAGTGAAAATACTTAATTATAAAATAAATGAAGTATTTTCACTTTTAATCGTAGTTTATGATAAGCAAAATCAGAACTACAAATACGCGTCAAAATGTTAATCCATTAAAACAATCTACCAATTACTAGAAATGGATCACGTCAATAAGCTATTAGCCGTAAAAACACGTCAGATAGAAAGTTAAAGTACATTCCATCGCATCACATCCCACCTTACCTTATGCACAACCAACCAAACCAACCACCGACCGCTTGCTCCCCTCACTGCAGAAAGAATGAGTGCATTGAGGGCAAACAAGCTGCATAAAAAAATTTATAAATTGCACGTACGCTTTTCTTCGGTCGGAATTATGCAAATTTTTAGCTGCATTCTGTCTCTACCAAAAGCATACACTTTCTTATGTTCTCTGATTAATCAAATATCTCTGTTATTATCTATCATTTTTTTCTTTTAAATTTGACTAAATAGATGACAAGTAATCAATATGCAAAAATATGCATAAATTCAATATAGATATGTGAGTAATCAGAAAACGTATAAGAAAGTAATATGTAAAAATTGTCTAAATTTGATTAAAATAGTGAAATTACAAATTACTAATTAAAACCACAACTTTATGTAAAAGTTTTATATTTAATGCAAAATAAAAAATTATGCATTTTTGATTAATATTTCCCAAAAGATTCAATCTCAATTTGTTATCATGAAGTAATCACAAATGGTTATATCACGTTTTTAGTTACCTCTATCTGACTTGAATGAATCTCAACTTTCACTCTAACTTACTTAAACTTTGAGAAGCTTGGAACCTACGATATTTTCATGCTTGAGTTTAGAGTTAATAAATTTATAAATTTGCTGAACGTACGCATATCACATGCGCAACCTTCAATTTAGATCGTGATATATTTAATCTATTTTTGTAAATTTGACAAAATTCAAATTTTTCGTATAATGCTTTAAATGTCATAAGTAAATATTATAATAAGGTCATTGTACGGTTTTCATCTTTTTAGGTGGCTGTTTCCCTTACTGAAGTCGCCTGGAATAAGTTTCTGTTCAGTCTTCAATGTTGTTGTTCGAATTTACTTTGTGAGAAGTCTCTGCCACTGATTCTAAAGTTTAAAATTCGATTGTACTAAAACAAATCATAAATTATCAACGTATGATGTCAATCTTGCTTACATTAGAAATATCTTTTAAATACAATTATTCTTATATATTCTTATATTACAATCAAAGATCGATTATGTATTAGGTATTTTTCAAATTTTATCTTTTCAAAAGCGGCAATAATGGTTTTTGCTTTAGGTTGTATTTTTTTTTTGATCTGTACTATTAAAAATGCATTACAAGTTCCAATAATCAGGTAAAAGTTAAATAATGGCGGCTCCTGCACCAACAGCAAATCCGAATCAAGCTCAGACACCAAATGCTGAGAATCCGAATCAAGCTCAGACACCAAATGCTCAATCTGGCACGATACCCAAGCCATCTGCTATATTAGTCCCAATACCACCAAATAAACCAGGTGAACCAGCATTCCAGTTGAAACTGGAGCCAGGTGGAAGGCTAGAGTTCAGGAGCGATAAACTGAGCGAAGAGCCATGTCAGATCGAGGTCAAATTGACAAATACAACTAAGGAAAGGCAAACCTTCAAGGTTTTTTATTCACTTAAAACAGTAGAAGTAATATACTTTTATATCAATATACTTCGAAGTAGTGGATATTACGATAAATTCATTCTTTTTTAATAAAGTCCATTATTGAATAAATCTCAAATAAATATATTCCATAACTTTAGAGCACAAAATTTTGCATAAATAAAAACTCATTCTGATCTTTTTTGAATATACATGCATTTGATAAATTTCACCTTATCTGAAGGTTAAATGCACATCAAACGAGATTTTTCGAGTACGTCCACCACTCGGATTCTGTGATCCAGATGCTACGGTTTCCATTAAAATCATATTCTCAAGCAAAACGATACCTATGAGTGCAAGACATTATTTTGCATTTTATCATATGAGAAATGATGAAGTTCGTCTTCAACATTAAACGTTTAAACAGTTTGATTGAAATTAGTTTTGATTTATTCTTTATCTCGTCTATTCTTAAATTGCTTGATGATATCATAAATCTTAAGAATAATTATGTAACTGAAAATTTGAATTTAATCGTCAAAAAAAAGAGCAATAAAGTGAAAATACAGGAAAGTATACTCATGCGAGAGTTATACATAGAAATTGTACGTGTAAGCTGCGTTTCTCTCTAACTGATCTAATTGCATATTATTTGTTACAAGTCATAGATGTAGCCTCGCTCCCCTAAATTATCATTTAGTTTAACGTATAAGTTTTCAGACGTGGTCAATCATGTACTAAACCACATAGGAGAAGTAACTAGACTGTTGATTAGTTATATTTTAGTGCAAAGACATTGTGTTTTTTTTTACTACAATTTAATGTCTTATAGAAAGATAAAACTGCAAGACAAGTTTGGACACCAGAATCAAAACATGAAGGAGTGCGTCGTATTATGGCATATTTTCTCAAAAACGATGGAACACCAGCTGCACCAACCGATCCAGCTTCTCTACCACCACCAGCACCATCTGCAGCTGGTGGAGGTCAAACTCCTCCTGCACCAGCACCACATTGAGCAAGCGTTTGAAGAAAAAAGTTATAGATGATCTACATCTATTGTAAAATTTGAAAATATTTGAACTAAAATACATGAAAAGTTTTAAAGAAAAATTTGATTATATTTCTTAAATGATTACATCTCTTGCTCAATGATAGTTTATGCTTAATGATAATAGTGATTATATCTCTTAAATAGAATTGTAGTGTCTTATTTAAATAAATAAAAATAAATAAAATCAGTCTAATAACATTTGATCCAAATTATATGCGGAGGATTAATCTCAATTTTTGCGAGTGGTACAAATTGAATAAAACGATATTAGCTTATGGATGAATTCGAACTTAGCACAGACTATTGTTCAAGTGTTAGCTACAAAGTTTAATTTAACAGCTGGCGTGTTCTTCTTGACCCCTAGCAGAGCACTTTGTGAACAACTTTGTGTACTAAATTCTTTTCCCCATTCTAACGAGTATTTGCGTGCACATATATTTATGTGTATGTGCCTGTTCTTCCACTTTAATATAGCAATGATATTTTATTAAACTTTTATCACTTTATCATTGAAGAGCGCAAAATCTGCAGTCAGTATTTCATGCATTTATAAGAGTATCTACGTATGAATTGCTAACCTTTGAACTAGAGTTAGTTAGTTTCAAAGCAAGTCTTTGTTTTCAGTTTTTTATACTTTCATTCTGTAAATAATTATTGATTCTTGCTTTTAGTATTTTACTTTTCATTTATCAAACTTTGTTTAGGACTAAACTTTGTGTGATAAAAAGGTATAGCAGTGGGGAAGTCGAATAGCTGAGTACTGCTTTATCTATATTCTGCGAGCGTGTTTTATCTTTGATTATTATCCAGTTATCCATGGCCTCTTAATTACAGCTTGGATTAACGAAAATTTGCAATGAAAATGCGTGGGAAAAATTTTGATGTCGTATGTTTCAGTTTATTTGAAAGCAAAATATTAACATGATAAAGATTTTGTGAACTTTTTTATTTTCGTAAATGATATCAAGTATTCATTACCAGGTTCATCATGGAATGGTACTGCTTAGTGATGGTAAAGGTCGAGGAAGGCCAGCACGGCTTGAACTTACAAAAGGTTAATTGTTTTGAATTGTGCCACATAATATCACGGATTCATCAGTTTTCTTGAATCATATACCTTTACCAAAAGTATCAAAACACTATGCATTCAATTAAGAATGAAAAAGTCTTAAAAATTTGCTATTATTAATTTTAATTATGCGAATCGTATGAAAGTCAAAGTGTTTCCAAAATTAATATCAAAAATAACACATTTTACTTGACTTACTAATGAAATTTCAGATGTGCTAATAATTCAGATAACTAGTGGAGGTGGTCACTCTAACGATGTTAGGGATTCGTTGGTAGAACCTGACACTGGTATTCGAAGGGTTAGATTGCGTAAGAAAAATAACTCTGGATTGGGACTATCAATAAAAGTAAATTAATGTCTTTGATAACTAAAAGTTTATAATTTCTTCTTTAATAATAATTTATTATAATAGAGCAAAATATAATTAATAATAATAATACTCTAAGGGTGGTAGTGATGGAAACCAGCAAGTTCCGGTGGTAATTTCAAAAATTTTCGAAAACACTCCCGGTGCGTGTGTAAGAAGCAACTTTTCAGCTACCAATCTTTGTTTTTCTTACTTTTTTTTCGTAAATTCAAACTAGCTTGGTTTAATAGTTATTAGATTAGCAAAGTTTCACCACTTTCATGCCATGCATAATAATTTTTGTTCTAGATAACACCAAAAATGCTTTTTCTTCATTCATTATGGTAATCCATATATTTAATTGCCTGACCTAATGAACTCTAACACAGTAGGAATTTCATTCAAAAATTTCATTTTATTTAATTCTTTTCAGCTGAAGAATGTGGTCTTCTTTATGTTGGCGATGCTATTGTTGAAATTAATGGACAACTTACTGATGGCAAAACTCACGATGAAATCGTACAGATTCTACGAGATGCAGGAGATGACGTGATCCTAAACGTCAGACATTATTTGCAGATTGCTTCATACCTAATGTTAGTAATATAAGTCAAAGAAGGTGCAGTAATTTAAAAAAAATATTTGGTAAATTTCGATTAAAATTTGGTTATTTAGGTGAAACTTTGTAATTTAAATTAATTTAATTTTTAAAAATCTCTCTCTGTATAAATATAAATAAATATATATAATAAATATAAAATATAGCCATGATTGTGAAAATTCAAAAATTTTTTTAGTATAACATCATAAAATAGATATAATTCTTATACGAACTTGTTTAAAGTCTGTATTTCCATTTGATTCAGGCAAAAACTCTATTTAATTTTATAAATTACCGTTAAATTCAGGCTGCTCTTCAGCAAAAAGTTAAAAATGTATTACTCACAATCAGATTTGAAAACAGAAGGTCCCCAAACCTAGACTTTCAGCCAAGAAAGTAAATATATTGGTTCAGTCTGATAGCCAGAATAAGTCATTACAGGCCATCTGATTCACTCAAAACTCGTAATGTGAGCGCTTTTGACCGTCTTTATGAACCGAATACGTGGAAAGTTCGTTATCATCGCTGATGAACTTTTATCATTAAGCATAAACTTTATAATTTTTTATTTGAGATGAGGCATAAATATGAATATTTTTAAAAATTTTGAGACAAATTTTTACACGCCAAAGCATTTTTGGAAAGTTTAAGTAAAAAAATAAATACAGATTTTTTAAATTTAGTGTTCACTAAGAGCGCAATCATCAATTTTATCCGATGGTACGCAAAACTTACCAACAGGCATTGTTGCGGATGATTCTTCAACTGGTTGGAAAACGATGGCAAAGATTCCATTACCCATGGCTTTTATCACACGTTATCTTTGGGGAACTGATAAGCTTAGGTAGATTCGATGTTTATACCATCCACGCATTGCATTAGAAAAACTTGAATCAAAAACTGATCCATAAAATTGATGCTGAAATCAATGTAGATCTGACTGATCAACTTTATTATTTATGTACTACTTTGACTACTTCACTACTTCATTTAAAGCTTCTTATAAATTTGCAGCAACAAAATTCACGTGAATATTATTTTTTAATACAGAACATAGCAACTAGTAAGCTTTTATGCAATTATTGAGTTTCAGCTGTATTAATTGGCTTCAGTTTATCCATATGAATCATAGTAGCAAGTGTGAATTCATGCAACAATCCCTGTTAACTTCAGACAAAGTTTTTGTTGAAGTTTAAATAGCAATAATTATTTATTTAGAAACAATGCATTTGAAGTTCGAGCCGTGGATGGCACATCAACAGGTATTGTGCACTGTGAAGATAAAAGTACTTTAGAACAGTGGATCAAGCACATTCAGAATCGTATCACATCACTAAATTGCAAATCCATAAAACTATCTAACAAATATTTGCATAAAAATGAACAGGTTAGAGGAATTTGATATCTCCGTAATTAAATTAAGCCAACCATTTAAAAAATTCACAATTCCTTGCTATCAATGTTTAGTTGCAGTATTCGAAACCGAACTAAAAAGTTGATTAATTCAAAAATGTCCTTTTCAAAATAGCAATTAACTAAAACATGGGTAACAAACAGGATTACATTTTGAGATCACAAAGATGCACGAGTTTCAGTTCATTATGTACTATGTGATACACGTGATATTGATACTTCCAATACTATTTCCAGATTACTTATATTGGTTGGATAAGTGAGCGGCTACCAGAAGAGCATTTCAAAGATCCTCGCCAACACTGGGAACCACGTTTTATTATCTTGAAAGGAGGAGAAATTTGCATTTTTGAATCTCCACCTGTACTGATCAGACTTTAACTTTTGATAACATAAATCAAAGTCATGAAATTTTTAAAAATCTTTAAAACAGTAAAACCATAAACTTTCAGAAGCACTAATTTTTTTATGCTAAAAATTTGTATAAATTTAAATTTTAACTTGTTTAATGAATAATTTTCTAGCTAAATTCCGATGATCTAAACAAGTGTGTTTCACTGTACAAAATTTACGACACAGCTTTGAAAGTAGTTAATCGTGATAAGCCAAAGTTTGATAAACGTGATTATTGTTTCTGGATTGAAACATCTGTAAATGGCTTGAAGCATTACATGTCTGCTGAGAACCATCTTCAATTTAATCAGTTCGACATTGCTTATCATCGTTGTTTGCATAACACTATCAAAAATTTACAAGTATTTTTGCACTCTTTGATAACTTACAAATTTTATTAACATTAATTAAATCCAAAAAAAAGATAAATAACAAACAAATTGAAAAAATTTAATAATTAGTTAATTTCTTTGATATAAAGTGGTATTTACTTACAGACGTTCGCTTATTACGTTTTGTTTTCATTCTTCGTTGAAATTACAGTTTTTGTCTGGCAGATTCTATCATTTACAGCTACGTAAGACATGATTTCAATTTCAGACTCGTACATTCGCCTGTATTTATGATGCACGTCCTAGCGGTTTGGTAATTGATATCAAGCAAGGCATAAGTTTATATGATATTACTACAAAAGTAAATTCAAATTTTTGTTCTATTCAACTCAAAATTGCAAGTTCAGAACCGAAATAAAAGTTTGCAATGTTTCTGGCCAAATAAAAAAATCTTGAACTGAATTTTAAGCGTTATTCTTGGCAGTATCAATTTTGTGATTTGGAATCATCATGTGATGATGGAAAAATGCGATTAAGACTTATTTTTCGAGATGAACGAGACTCCTCCAATAATGATTCACTAATTAAAGTAAGTTATATAAAGCATTTGTTTACACATTACCTTAAATAAGGCTTAGAAGCAAGAAATGTTACAGATTTATACAAAAAACTGCATAAGTTGGTGGCACTTTTTCATGATGATACTTTTCTAAATGTAAGACGAAGAAATGATCAACTTCTAGTCACTACACGTACTTTATTCTCTAATTATTTACTCACACTTTTCTCACTTCAAAATCAAGCATAAAAATCAGAACACAAGTTGGAACCAAGTGTACAAGAGTTTAATTACTTTCCAAACTGCTTCTGTTCATTACACATTTCAAGAGCCAAACATAAAAATAACAGAAGTCAGTGCTTCCATAATTTTAAATTAATTCAGGACATTGACAGTGATGAACTTCTGTCGATTGTGTACACACTGCATGCCTTTTATATAACGAAAGTGATTGGAACTGATCCCGATTATCTGAAAACTATTCCTCTCACCTAATGCCATGTGCTCCGATTTCATTGTGATGCTACTTTACCAGTAAAATGAATACATCACAGTGATCTGCTGTAGAAATAATGGAAATAGATATTATTGTACTACTGTCAGTGTTTACAGTTATAGTAAGAGAAACTCCTCTTTGTTGAACCAACATATTTTCTGCTCATGCTTTGCTTCCTTGGCAGGTACATAACACTTTTTTTATTCCTTGCAAAAATGGCAATGTAAAATTCCATAAAAACAAAAAGTCAGAGAAGACATGACATTAATTTTGATTCAATGAAACTTAAATTCAAAATAACAGTTACACGAACTTGATCAACACCACTGAAATCAATATCAAAAACTTGAAGGGATACAAATAAATACTAAATTAGACAATATATTACTTACCATAACTTCCATCTAATTTTTTTAGTCTGTAGTTGCAAATTATTATTGAAATAATAATTTGCAAACGCAGGTCTTTGTCTTTGAGTAATTGTTAACCCAAACTGATGCATACTGTAGAAGTAAAGCAACAATGTTTTTGTAGAAAGAGTACATATCACAACAAATATATAAAAAAGATCAAAATCTCCTAAATCTCCTCAAAATCTAAATTGCTTGTGTCACGATAATATAAAAAATTTTATACATAATCTTTGACCAACTCTTGACAGCGCTGCCAGTGAATTTTACTTGAGAACAACACCACATAGGTGTAAAATAATAAATTGCAGTTGCGTTAAGTCGTTATTGAGCAAATCAATTTTAATTTTTATGCTAAAATTCAGTTGCTATCATTCTGTTTTCCACTGTTTGTAAGTACCATCTCCATAACACCAAACTGGTGACTGAAGCCGAAATGTTCCCAAGAATTTTGAAACTGCTTTGATATCAAACGCTGACTAGTGTGAGGATCAGAAAGTTCCAGAATTTGACAAGAAAGTACGGTATTCATTTCACGAAAAAGTCGAACAACCGAACATGTTGGAAATTGCTCATTATATTTCCGTACCAACTATAAATTCAAAAAAATAGAATGCAAGATGAACGAAAATGGTAAAATGGGCATTGTAGGATGTAATGCAATAAAACCGAAAATAAGAATTTTGGCGTATAAGTCGCAGCTGTTTTAAAAAATTGCATTCATGAACTATGGTAGCCAGTCTTAAGAGAAGTCAAACCTTTTTGACCGGCTCCGTAACATCATCGGTTGGCAAGACATTTAGTACTGCAACTCCTAAAATAATAAGCAGACAGAATGAGACATACAAAATCTCAGACTATTCTTATTTGAAATTATTCTTCTAAAGAAGTTTATTGAATAAATACAAGTAAATGTAAGAGAACAACACACCTGTTGGTTTTAAAATTTTTTTCAAATTTTCTATAAAATATGACTGGGTGAATGCTATAGCTGGGCAAGTTATTTCACCTTCTTTGCCGCATGCATCAATCATTACGATGTCAAACAAACTACCTAAAATACCATTTAAAAAAGTCATATCACATGACTTGTAATTGCTTCAATTTGTTCAATTTGTTTATTTAACAACCACAATTAATTTTAGAATAAACGAGAAAAATAAATTTCCAAACAGCAAGATGCATCACTTTTATCTGCTGCTCCTCTTATAAATTCTACACCATCAGATGTGATGATTTTAACATTCTCCTTTTCTTCTAGACCGAACCATTGATATGCTATGTCAATAACAATGGGATCTAATTCAACAACAGTTATTGCCATCTATAAACAAAAAGTTTTACATAATGAACATCCGTTAAAATCGATTTATAAGCCATCAATCTCTCAAATAAAAGTGAACTAAGTTTTCACACTAAATTTAATTTTTTTTAACAAAGAGCACATGCCTTCAAAAAACAGATATAATACATTCGAAATTTTTTATAATATCTCATTGAACATAATTTGATTTTCTTCATTACCTAATGAATATGCTAAATAATGGTATTCCAAAAGACATTTTTCAATAGACCAAATTTCTTGAATTAAGTTCACTTTCAGTGAATAATAGGCACCTAGAAAGTCACCAAAAGTTCAATAAACTGATCACCTTTAATGAGTGTGAGTCTATACATTTACGAAATTTCCGAAAAATCGACCTTCGGAAAGTGACTTGCTAGAAACATATTCATGCTGCCACCACCAAGACCAACTATGAGAACATCTGCAGCATGATTCATATAATCTGATAATGCCAATGTAGCAACTCCAAATGGCACTGTCAACATAACTGCTACATACTGAGTGTTAATATGAGTGTGATTCACCTTCCAAAATCGCGAATCCGATTCTTTAGACTTGATACCTAAATCCTTAAGAATAAAAAGAAGCATACACTTTCATGATTTAAAATAAAAGAAATCCCTAAAATTAATTTTGCTCTAAATCCGGCATTTGCCACAAATCTAATAAAGGTGCTCAAAAATTTCATCTTTTTTCATATTACTTCACAGTCATATGTAGTGGAAACAAGTACTTTACATTAGAATTGAAATTAAAACCTGCAGCTGGAATGAGACGAACAGCAGTCTCGGGTTCTCTTACATCTTGCAATAACAGATAACGATTTACATCATTACTAAAAATTTTGGTTTCAACAGACTATATTAATGTGCATCCAAACATGGGTCGTGAAAATCATGAACAGCGAAGTTTTTAAAGACTAAAATCTTGTCCTCATAGTGCTGAAAAATATGAAAACAAACTTCTTTGGAAAAAGTTGCAAAAGTTCTTCGTGATTCACAACTATCAAAACAAACTTTTGAAACCTTTTTTGGATTATCTTAATCAAAATTAAAACTCTGTGCATGAAGTGCGCTTGTTATAAAGCATTATAGATTTAATAAAATTAATAAAGAGAAAATTAAAAAATTAAATATAAAACATTGAAAAAATCCACATAGAAAACAAACTCACGTAAGTATATCAACATCGTCATAAACAATGTAGCAATTTTTAGTTACATCAGAACAGCGTCCTGACTCAATAACATAACGAGTTTGTTGACCTTCGTTCGCAACAATCCCATAACTTCGATCTTCAACAAGAATTGCCCGATCTTGTGATAAATAATACAGTAGCTGAATAAGAAATGCATTACAACACACTACTGCGATAAAGTTTTTATTTTTTACAATTACTAACCTAATTATTACCACTATTTCATAATATTTTGTGTTACTGCACAAAACAACAAAATAAAGTGAAACTCTTAATTTCACTATCTCTGCTTTAAGAACCTTAAATTTCCTGATCATCTTAAATGCTCTTGTATACAGAATGGAAATGACTGTCAGGATTGAAAATACACAGTGAAAATAAATGTGTCACAGATATTGCACCACTGACAGTAATAAGTATTGCATAACTAGTGATTATAATTGTTTTGTTTTTTCGCAAAAAAGTTTCATGGCCGTATATCCAAAAAATTATGTAACATTAGCCTACAAAACAAACTAATACAAATGGTACAAAGTATATCAATTACAAATCGTGATAAAACAATATTACTTTTCAAAAAAAAATTCAAGATAACTACTAGCAAATGAATAAACAAATTGTGTGGTGCATTCCAGTGATTTCTGTATTATTTTGTACGAGTAAAAAGAGAACAGTACTTACAGCTGTGAACAAAATACCCATTAATATGGTGAATTTGAACACGGAGAATGTACGATGATAAAGAGCAATCTTAAGTAAGAAACGCCATAATCGATGCGGTAATAAGCCCGTTATTTTTTGCGATTCTTGATCCGTTTCTATCATATTCCATTAATCTAAAAAATTAAATATTTTTCTTCAGAAATTAAAAGACGAGTACGTTACTTCAAAAATTAAAAGTTGTTTAAAAAATGAAAGAAATGATTTTAATCTACTCAAAAAGTCAAATGGGTTCATGAAATCAAAAAAAAAAACTTTACTGGGCATCAAGAAAGTCATTGATAATTCTCGGGAAAATCAAGTACCCTCACATGAAGGGAAAAAAAGTATTGATAATTCTACACTAACATAAATTTAAAACTAATTCTAGCTCACGTCACCTAGTCTCAGTTTAAACCCAAAGTTAACTGATCTTCAGCACAACTGCACTTTCCTTCTTTTCAAAACCACTCGTTATCATCAGCGGTCTAGCCAAATGAGACTATAAAATAAAAGACAACGGAATTGGAGAAACGCTAGACTTTATTAGAAAAAAACAGTGCGTTTTAGAAACAACATAGAGTCATAACTAGCTGCCTATTTTAAGGGAAGAAAATGAGAATAGAGACTAAAAAAGCTGAAATTGATCGTATTGATGGGCAGAGGCAGAGAAAAAAAGCACAAAAAAGAAATTGCGTTAGTCAGCTTTTTTTAGCTGCAAAAGTAGCCTATCGTGACCTCAGTGATTGTTTTTTAGGTATATGGCTGGCATGAATTTCGTTTTAACTCTGCAAAATGTGAAGTAAATTCACGTTTATTCATTAAATTCTGAAAAATACTGACCTTCTGTTTGAATTTACATTTAAACTTATGTTAATATTTATTATTAAGTCAATTATTAGTTCATTTATCTTTTTTATAAGAGTTAAATTATAAAGTTTAATCCACTTCAAGCAGTAAAATATTGGGGCGAATCTTAAGTAATCTTAAACCATTAATTCTAGACTGAACTGATTGGTTGCTACTTATATTTTGTTATTGTTATTAAAAGCATTATCAATTTTCCTCCCACGTTAAGTTATTTACGCCAATTTTCGCTAAAAATTTTACGAAAAACATAAATCCTGAGGTAACGAGTTCAACATTATTATTAACAACTGCAAAATCAATACTTATAAGTTATTATTTTTTAAAATTTAGTCAATTTTTACTTCCTTTCATATGCACAAATGCATTTTTAGTCACTTAATATATGCAAATTTTCAAGTTAAGGCGCGAATTCACAATACCAACCTAATTGAAAAAGAATTTTGCTTAAATAAAATAGCATAAATAGTTTTTCTGAATATTTTGCTTTATTTTTATTGTATAAAATAGAAATCGAAGAATGAGATTTAATTGAATACTTTGCAAATTTTATTTGGAAATTACTAAAATTGCAATGAAAATGTAAAAGTAAAGATAAATTAGCAATATTTGGTGGAATAAAGTTCGAGTAAATAAGCTAAAACTTTATGATAAATCAATAAATAAGCTAAAAATTGTATAATAAATTAAAATATCTAATTAATATAGTCGTAAATGATTTAAGAGAAGTGACATTAGCAGTATTTTAAATTTCGAATTATAATTTCAGGAAGAAAAAAGATTTTTATAGTGCAAGTCAATTCAGATTAATTATTCAACTTCCTTACTTTACCACTTCGTAACTTTATTTTTTATTTTTAAATTTTTATTATTGCTAAAAATCGATCTGAAAGTTAATTTTGGATATTTAATTAAATGCGCAGGTGACTTATTGTAATGTTGATGTTGGAGACAGGTTGGTATTGTGATTCGTGCCTTAACTTACCTGTTCTCTAATGACATTAATACATTGTGCATCCTGTCGTTTGCCATCATTTTTATTTGAATTTAACGATTTTTTTTACAAAATTAAATTACTGTATTTTTGTTACTGTCATTTTCAATTTTAAAAATTGTTAGTGTTTTTTTAATTGTTACTTACAACATTTTCATATCGTAATAATTTTTGCCATTGTGATTTTGTCAATTTCAAAAAATTTTTTTGCTTTCTTTTTTTGAAGCAGCTAATTGAATAATATTTTTAAGTACGAAAGTGTGCTGTTAAAATGGACGGAATGAAAAATGTTTTCGAGAAATAAAATTACAGAGTGTACTTAAAGTTTACAAGAAGAGCACAAGTATGCTATTTTTTATGATTTAAAAAAATGGTAAGTAAGATGAATTTTGCAGATAATTGTTGCTGGCAAATGAAATTATTTAACATTCATCTGAAAACTTGTGGCAAAATATAGTTTTTGCAAATGGAAACAACTTAAATTACATGCAAATTATTTCAGCAAACAAAAATGCTAAATCTGTATACCACATAAATTATTGTTTCATATTTGTATATTTAATTATGATCAGTAGCAATTATGGAGTTGGTTTTATGTCCTACTCAAAGTTAATCGTAATTTATGACATTTCAAGCAAATATAATTATAGTCCTATAAGTTATTAGAACTTGTGCTATTATTATTATTTATTATTATTATTATTATTATTATCATTATCAATGTTATTATTATTATTGTTATAAATAAAAAATATGGTAAAAATGCTTTATTATATTTTCTAGAAATTTAAGACTAAAATCATAAACCGTAATCAATGTGAAGTGCACTTTACAATAATCAAAAACTTGCGGTATCAAATTTATTTAAAAGAATGATTTGAATTAATTTCTTTCATTGACACTTAGTAAACGTATGTAATGCAAATAAGCACAGCACACTTATTTTTCTGAAAATAATTTATTTTAAATTACTAAATTAGTTAATAAGTATGCAAATCAATAAAATCAGTAATAGGCAAGATTAAAGTAATTATAGACAAAATGAGTTTAGTTCAATTACATTTTCGTATAAGCAATATTAATTTCATTTTTGATGATGATAATATCATACATGCTTAAATTGATAATTGATGCATGCATTTATTGCTAAAGAATTTTACACAAAAAAATTTTTTTACTCAAAAAATTTAATCTAATTTGAATTGCATTTACAAAGTGTAATTTTTATTAAATTAAATTCAAAAGTACTCAATTTTAATCTATTCCATTCTAAATTTAACTACCAAAATTGAATAACTGAAGTAGCAAAAAGACTGCGAGATGATTGTCCGAGCATTTATAGCAACAAGTTTTATCATGATTTTCTTTATATTTATTTAAAATTTTTTGCATTTCTTACTGAAAATTTGATATGCCAACATTCATCGAATTTGTACATAGTGAGTTTTCTTTTTTTATCTTCTATTTTTTAAAAATTTCTTCAAATTTTTCTTCAATACCAAACTGGATTTATCGCAAATTTATTTATTATTTGTTTTTTATTTTTTTTATATTTTTTATTTTGGTTTTTTCTGAACAAAATTTAGTAATTTATTGCAAATTTCTAATTCATCTGTTTCTTTAAAAAGCATTAAATTTATTTCTGTACTCATATCATTTCAATTCTCTTACTTTTTCAAAATGAGACTTAATTTATTTTATTTTATTTTTATATATTTTATGCACTCTTATTGTGTTGTGTACTCATTTACTCATTTAATATATTAATTTTCATTTAATTCATTTTCATTTTCTTAACTGAATTCAATAATTTTCATTCCTTAAATTCTAATATTATGTATTTTTTTAAATTATATTAATTTATGAGTGTTCTAAATGTTTATATCATTTAAAAAAAAAGGTCAGTATTGAATTGTGATCAAACTGTTCTCTTTTTAGGCATTTATTCAGCCTGAAAACAAGTTTGTACTGCAATTGGAATTCTAATTTAAATTTAACAACTGGTTTGGTTTAAGCTTTTGCCAAATGAAATGTAAAAATATGCGAATCGTTTCAAGCTGACAAATTCATTGAGCTTAAAAAAGTATTGAAAAAAATACGAAAGATAACACTTATTTTTAAGTGGCTTGTTTTTGGCATTTTTATAGCAAAATAATATCAAAAAATAGAAAAATTTGTAAAATAATTATCTAAAAAATTTTTATGTTTTATAACTTACTGTAAAATATTAATAATTGTTTCATCTCATTAAAAACTTGTTATCTTTTATGTTTATCAATTTTTATTGCTTAAAATATTTGAACAGTAAAATTTATTGTTAGAAAATGTATTGCTAATTTAGATGATTCTCATTTTTAAAAATCATTAAGTAAATTACTTTTTTAATCGAAATATTGTTTAATAAAACCTTGTACGAGTAAAAGCATAATTTGTTTTCGTAGTGTTGGATTGAAATTGAAATTTTTTCCTCCAAAAATGTACTCTTAGAATTGTTTACAGATCTAAGTAATGTAATGTATTTCTATGTATGTTTTTTGTTGATATTTTCGTATAGCGATGAAATTGAAAAGTTTATTTTTCGAATTATATTTCAGTAAATGTACTTATATAACTTTTATTTCATTTATTGCAAAGCAGAAATTTGCATAAAGATATGATGGAGACTCATAATAAAATGAAAACTTTTTGGCTGATGTATCCAAAAGTGGTGTATATTTTATAATGTAAAAAATATATTTTGTGTTTTGTATCGTAATAAATATTTTAATAAAAACATTTTTTATTAATTATTTGAAATTATTAGTTTCGAATTAGACCAATATTACAGCTTAAGGTAGACCAAGATCTATCTTTATGTTGTCTACAATTATTCTAAAAATATTTCCAGATATACTGGTGAAAATAATAATTTTTGTAAATTTTATTTTTCCAAAAAAAAAATTGAAATAAGAAAAAACGAATGTCATCAAGCATCATAAAACTGGTATTAAAATATCATATTCATATTTCGCATACTTACGTTATTAGTAAATTGATCAGTGAGTCTATTTATAATGCAGATCAGAAACGATAGAAAGTATGTGTTCAAATTTGATTTAAGTACACAGCTGATAAATCTAATTTTGTTTTATGCTTTTAAGTAAAATTCAACTCCAAAAAACTGAATAAAACAAGTAGTAATAAATTGCTTTCATTACTGCTGAGTATCATATTCTTCTTATATTCTTCTGTGATTGATTTGTTAATTTTCTGATCAACAAAATTATCAATTAAGTTTTTAAGTATAAGTAGTATAAGTATTTTTAAGTATTAAATATATGTATGTATAATTTGAATATATATATGAATTCAAATTTTCTCGTTTAATTTAATTAGAGCAAATTGATTAGCTTATTATATTTCAGTAACTGGTCAGTAAATACAAGATTAAAGTAGCAGCACATTCTTAGTTGAATATAGCTATCTAATTGCAGACTTATTATCTAACTTAGCTATCTAATTTCAGACTGATAAACTTTATGCATACTTCAGTAAAAAGACTTAAAAAATATTTGCGTACGATTAAGTAAGCTAACATTCTTAGATAAATATATTTTGTTAGACAGATTATAAATATATCTCTCAATCAAAATAATATGCAAATATCGACTAATTTTATCTTGTTATTTACCTTAGTGTAAATTATAGATTATAAGTATGCAATGGCATGGCATAAGAAATATGCAAAACGCTGGATAAAATGTTATTTTATTGATCATTCATTTTTACTAGTTGGATATATTTGCATAATTGTGAATTACTTAATGCAACTAGTCCCGATAAGGGCAGTGTACACACTTTTATACTCAAAATAAATGATTCACGGATTTATAGCCTTACTTTTGATTAAATTATATTTTCATCACGAAAATAACGCAATAAATTGTAAATTTTACTACAGCAAATAAATTAAGTAAATATTTTTTAAAATTATCTTAATATGATATAAATTCATTGCGTTAAATAGTAATATTAAAAGTAAGTCTAAAAATATGGCGAATATTCGCTAAAATATGAGATATAATTTGTACAAATTTTTTAAATTTTATTAATTTATTTATTTATAATTATTATTTGTTGTACTGTTGTGAATTAGAAATTATATCTAATATTTTGTTTATGATTAAATTTTGGTCTTATTGAAAAGCAGACATCTTTTGATATTTGTATGCAAACAATATAATAATTTGATAAGCGGATAACTGATAAGTCTTAAATTTATTACTTGTTGATTAGCGTCTACAAATATATGTGTAATATTCATGCACATATGAATGAATTTGCATGTTTATATATGTGTATAGAAAATTGAAGAAAGTATTCAACTTTGCTGTTAGTTTAATAAAAATTTGCTTAGTTTTATTTTTGTTTCAAATAAAAAAATTAAAGAAAACTCAATTTTGAACTAATTTTTCATTGCTTAAAGAAGAGAGTAAAGGATGAAGACAAATGCCTGATAGCAAAATTATTTCATACGTAAACACTAAAATAAATAAATATTTTCATCATCTTGCTGGATATTATCATTATTATTATTTTTATTATTATGATTTTTTTCGCTTAAATATAATTCATAAAAGTAAAAAAGAAATGTAGTTAAGTAAAATATACTCATTTATATCTGTTTGATCATTGAACCTTTGAAAATATGCTAGTGAGTAGTCATTTTCATCTGGCAGTAAAGTAAGTTTGAATGTAAGTAAAAACTAAAAATATTATCATTATTATTATTATTACTATTAATTGTCATTCTGTTATTAAGTAAATGATATCGATGTTAGCAAACAAAGTAATCATCGATATCATTTATTTCATTTGTTTTTTATTTTTAATTTTATTTCTGATATTGATTCTATCATTATTATTATTATCATTATTTTTCATATTATTACTGCTCCTATATATTACTAGTTATAAACGAATTTTAAAACGTGATAAGATAATGTACTTATTTTGTTTTTATCATTATATATTGTATTAATAATAACATAAGCATGGCTTGTAACTTTAAAACTTGCTAATTAAGCTTAGTTCTAATAAAAACTTTTTATTTTCATTGCAGTACAAATTTTAATTGACTATTTGAATTTTTACATTGAGCAGAAATGCTAAATATTTGAAAGAATATTTATTTTTAAGTTGAAAAAAATAATATCTCTACGATGGACTCAATAAGTTCTGATTAGTATTTTTACAATTTTTAGCGTGTTCTCACTATTTTGTCCTTTTTTTGTTGACTAAACAAGTATTTATGAATTGGAAAATGAAAAACTTTGAGTACTTTTCTTTCAGTTTGTAATCATTTTATTATCACTATTAATCAAGAAATGCAAAATATTTTAGTGATAATAATTATTGTTATTATTTGATTACTTTTATCTGATTGTATCGATCTGAATCGTAAAGTAAAATATGCAATTATTATAACAGAGTGATAATTAGCAGAGATGTTAATAAGACAGATTTGATATTTTCATATAATAATCTTTCATTAAATCTGCATACTGTGAAAAAATCGTTTTTAATTTTTAAATAAGCAATAAAAATGCTTGATTAAATATTTATTTAATACAATGGAGTTGATATATATCCCAAGTGTACATATTTCATATGCTATTTACATCTTTCTGTCTATTAATTAATATTTGAATAAATATGCTAATAAATATTTTTAATTTTTAAGCAAATAGATATGCTTATTTTATAGCACTGATTAAGCTTTATTTGCTTGTACTTCAATAAATTATTTACTAGATTAGTTATAATTATTATTTATAAGTAATGAAAAATTATCATAACGAGTAGCTTTTTATTTTTGAGAATTTTTTTAGCAAACTAATGCAAAACGCCAATTGCCACTTTTGCATCTTTCCATACAAAATTATTAAGCAAAGATTGTGATGAATAACTTTTGCTCAAAACTAAATTTATCCAACCAAAAGTATATCTTAATTTTTATTACTTTCTTGTATATTTTCTACTTAGAATTGCTGCTTTCAAGATTTATTCTAATTTATTATTGAAATAAAATAAATGACTATTCTTTGCAACATTCTATTGCATATTCGATAATTTATCTCGTCTAGAATATGTCTAGAATTTTGTCTGTTTATATCAATGATTTGAAACAAACTATTCATTCTTAATAATTTTTTCAGTATTTAATATAAGTTATCATTATATTTTGTGCATGCAGTATTAAAATTTGATTGTTATTCGTTAATAATTTTTATTTTCTATTTTCATAATTTAATTTCTTTTACAAATTATTATTTATTATACATAATACAAAATATTTGCTTAATGTAAGCTTACAACACTGAAGAACAAATTAATAAATTTTTATAATACTTTTCAAAATGTATTTGCATTTACTTAATAATTTCTTATTTATTTTATGCCAAATTTTTTTGAT
>UYYF01004864.1:2235-28041 GCA_900618365.1 Thelazia callipaeda
GAATGCTTTTGAGAGATTTGCAATTTGCATTTTGACATAAATGAATGAATGGATATCTTTTTTTTGCACAAATGAAAAAATCAAATAAAGTGAGCAAAACAAAAGTGAACATACACGCTGTTTGAAGTAAAACTGAAAATTAAATATGCAGAAAAGGTTTTTGCTTCGATGCGCACAATTACTGATTACTCTCAGCAAATTTCTTCAGACAAGCAATTTTTGCTTTAAATAAAAAGGTTCTATTGATTTTTTTCTCGATTTTATTTATGATTAAAAATACATTTTTACATCCAATACTGAATATATGAGTCGAGTCTGACCTAGGCATTATTTCAAGTTAAGAAGGATGTCAGAGTTAAATTATGTTGCAAAGAGTCATCTAAAAATACTGCCTGCATATGAGTAAAAGTCAATTTTGCTTAGCTTAATTTTGCAAAAGATTCTGTTACCAAACTTAATTTTAGAATTAAGATAGAATATGATTAAATTCTAGCTAATTTGCTATCAAAGGTGTTAACGCGAGCTTTTTGACTTCAAACCTTTCAAAATTTCAATACCTTCCATATGAGGGAGAAGTGATCAGAGATGATTTTTCACGTTGACTTGCACGGAGTTTCTAGCGTGAAAAAACTTTTTCTAATGAAATTAAATATAAACATTAAAGAGAGCGTTGTCTATTGGCAATTTTTGCAGTTTAGTCTGATAGCATCACTAAGTTATTAATTTTAGGATAAGTTAGTTGGCAAGTAATTATGTGAATGAAAATTGAGTACCAGAATATATTTAAGAATCATTTTTAATAATTTATTCAAATAGTTTATGCATGATTACATATAATCATTGGATTACTGAATTCATATATTATCATGGTCAAGCTTAACGATTAACGACTTCAGTTCTCAAAATACCTTGTGCTAGTTTCAAATACGAATATTTTGTTTTTTATTTTTACTTTTTGATTTTTTATGTTTAATTTTACCCCAAATGATACATGAACGTTTAATTAAAATTTATTTTTGCAAAACCAATAAGTTGACCTATTAGCTTCGATATTTGTTGCGACAGGTCAAATTTGGAATAATAATAAGTGAATTTATTTTATTGTCAGACAAGAACACCAAAGGTATGAAAATACCAAACATAATCCAGCCATGAGAAGAAAAATTATCTCAGTGTTACTAATATAATATTTGAAGATCGAAAACTGTGCAACCATCTAGAACCTTCAATAATTTTCCATCACAATTTAATCATAAATACTTTATTCAAAAAATAAACCGCTCAATAAAATAAATTTTTACTAATGTTTATATTTTCAAGAAAATGTTTTCAAAATCTGCTGCAAATATTTTTTTAAATATAATATAGACATAATCATATTTACTCAATGATCATATGTGTATTAAAATGGATGTCGCAGCAATCCGCAGAAGTTATTATAAATTCAGTGAAAAAAAGTTAATAAAAAAATTGTTATTGAATGAAGTCATCAAATTTAGATTGAAAATATTCAGAAATATTAGAAGGCTATAGCAGATGTTTGTCTAACATTTTGCAAACATTACTGAAAAAGCTTTTCAAATTTAATTTCTTTGTTTTACGCCAAAAGCATGAAAATATTTTAATTTTTTCAATGTTTTCTTGTAATAAAAATAAATTAATTAAACTTAAAATTGAAAAAATAGAAAAATTTTCCAACGTAAGCAAAGCAACAAATATACGATAGACATGCGCAGAAGCAAAAAGCATTTTGATCATGTCGAAGAATGTAGCAAAAAAGTGTACAATTTGAACAAAGAAACTTTTTAGGATTCAGCACTGCAGTAGGAATATCGAATTGAATTCGTTGTTGTAGAAGTGAAGAGACACGTTGTAAAGCAAACACATGGGTGAAAAGCATAGAGGCTACTAATTTTTGTTGATTTTTCAATGAGATATCATCAGATGATCACATTTGCATTATTTAACATAAATTACTAATTTTTCGTGAATTTTTAGCATAGATCATTAATATATGCAAATTTTGAAGTTGAACTTTTTGCTTTGAATAGTTTTAAATTTTATTTGCTTTAGAATGACTGGTTTTGCAGTGCATGCAAGTTTATTCAAAAATATCTTTTGGTTGGCAAAGTTTTCGCTTATTTTGTCAAAAATGTGAAAGAAACGTTTTTTTTTATGTTGTGTCAATAATATTTCCAACTTTCTTCTATTAGTTAGAATTTGTTTTTGAATTTCCAAAAATTAACTTTGATTTGCATGAAAATTAAATCTTTAATTAAAGCACTTTCCCAATTCAATTGAAAATTTCGCTGTGTTATATTAACTGTCTTTTTTTAAATTCATTGCCTTCTATTAAGACTTCTGATTTTGTTTAGAACTCTGAATAAATTGCACAAATTTAAAAAATTATATGCAAAACACATATTTTAATGCCTAACACTGCATATTGAATGGCTGAAACAATATGATATTTGCAAAAAATCTTAAATAATATGTTTGTAAACATTATTTATAAAGTAAAACTCTTGAAAAGTATTAATTACTCAATAAATAAATAGTTAAGTCTGTTAAGTATTTTGTACAATACCAATACGTAAGATGAAGTTTGTGCTAGTTCTAAAATATTAATTATTGAATTGAGATAGAAATTTTCAAATATTTATTTAATGCTTTCAAATATTATTCAAAATTGTTAGGCATTAAAATATCTAGACCATAAATTTGCATAAAAAAGCTGTGTTTTTTTGACTGCAAAAAACAATTTACATAACATAAATCTAAAAACTCAAAATTTGCTAGCTATAAAGCTATCGTTTTTTTAAACAATTTTTTTGAATATTAATCGACTTTCATATTATTAATTTAGGCCATAGATTTACGTCCATTGGCAATTTTTTTGGTTATTTTCTTGTAGCAAACTAGTTTTTCGCATAAAGGCAACTCGTTCATTTCTCTGTTTGTTTGCTGAAAAAATTTTTTTGTCATTAATTCATTTTTTCATGAAAGTTTTGCAATTTTAAAAGTTTCTTAAGTAGTTGATGATCGTTGTCCACCTGCATTCTTCGTTGAGTTCTGTTTCATTTCTGTACTCCACGATTCTTCTGTATCATTCATTTTTGCTTCCTTATATTGTCATTTTTAAAATTATACTCAATTTTTTTTCATATTAAAAGTTATTTATATACTTATTAATGATTAATTTAATCTATCTCTCTGTTAAGTTTGCAAATTTTTACATTATTACTGATAATTACTTATTACATTATTACAGTTATAACTATTGTCTGTTCATGATTTTCCTGCAATGCTAATTTTGCTTTTTCAAATAATAACTGACAATTTTAATTTTTTACTTTTACGCGCGAAAAAAAAAACAAACATTCATTGAAATTTGAATTGTATTTCACGCTCTACTATTCATTATGAATCAGTTCTTCAATTCTTGCCAATTTGTTCTTTTCCGATTATTAATGATAAAATCAATTGCATCCTATCAGAGTTTGTAAGACTTCATAACCAATGTCTATCTGACATTTTCATTCAATTTTACCATTTAGAAGTGTAAGAAGAATTTTATGGAATGATTCTTGAAAAATTGCAAGAATTTTACAATTAATATGTTTCGCATTACTCATTGTCGTTGAATTTGATGCGGCGCCCAGATTTGATCGCAGACTATTTCATGATAGATAGTTCAGTTGTAGATAAAAATTATCAGAATAAAACCACTGACGAGATTTTGAACGATATTAATTAATGTATTTAAATAACAACACAATAAACAAGTCAATTCTTCATTTGCGCTCATTTTTTATGACAAGAAATGAAATAATTATAGTAAATGAAGCATTTAAAATTCAAAAATTTTTTGATTTAATACTAATAGTCAAACTTTTAAAGCTAACATTAATTCAGTAAGCAAACTTCACAACAAACTTCACAGTAGTATAAGCACTTTTTGCTTTACATTCGTGGTTAAAATTTTTTGGTTTAAATTAATACTGGCAAATTTAATTTGTTGAAAATTTTCACATTACTATTTCTAACATTCTCAAAATTAAATTAAACAGTGATTAAGTTTTAGAATTATTAATGAAATTTTGGTAATCTTAGTAAAGTAACCAAACTTTTAATCATAATATCATTCTGTTCTTAATAATGTGATCGATGATTGCTGACTGACTTTAAAACAGTTAGAACTGTATCAGATTTTGTTTTTGAAATGATTACCACCTTTAGCAAGACTAGCGAAATTTGAAAAAGTACCTTTAACTTTCCAAAATATCAGACTAAACAACTACTACTTCTATACTTCGCCATTGTGTTATAAATTACGTTTGAGTTTTGAATAATTTCAGCTGATACAGTAAACTAGTTGGAAGCTTTGAAATGACTAGTATTGTAATCAATATTCCAGCAAATTATAATTGTTATATCGTAAATATATACATATATGATTGCCAATTCTTCAGTATGTCCATCAGTGTATGGATAATAGTGATTTGCAAATTGATGACATCTGAAAATAAAATTATTTCTGTTTCCCAAGCACCAAACATTCCGATGCAAGATTTGTTGGTAATATCAGTTGAGTTGAGATCTGTACAACTACTGTCATGACAGTGATTGAGGTCAAACACAAGCATGCTCATCATCACCTCTACCATTATTATCATCCTTATCATCACTACCATATTTATCACAATTACTCCTGAGGATATCATTCCAATCCTCTATATATTCATATAAACATTTAGGTAGGGAATAAGTTTAGAGGCGTTGAGAGGTAAAAAGTATGCCATTGTCGTCGTCGTTGTCGTTGTCAACGTGGTGATCGTCGTCGATATTGGTGTCATTGAAGTGATCCTTTTGCTCTTCGTCTCATCCACTCCATTTTATTATCGTCTTGACAAACTAAATTACTTAAAATTTTTCTCCACTTTTGCTAAAAAAAAATAACAATAATAATAATAACAATAATAATGATAACAATAATAACTTATTTATTTATTTATTCATTCATTTCGATTTGCGTTTGATTTCTATTATCAACTTTTTTTTCCAATATTAGTAAAATTTTTTAATCCTTTCTCAACTCACGACAAGTTGCAGTTTTTCCTTTTACTTGCATTTATTCATACATACGTGAAACTTTCGCCTTCAATTTCTGTAAATAAGTACTAATATAAGTCAGAATTGCATTTTTTGAACAAAGCAAAGAGTATGATTACTTTTGAATTCATTTCTATGAATACTATTGGGATATTTTTAGCAGGCAGATAATATTTGTTGCTTAGAAAGTATTTTTTGGAGATGCTTGTCACGGGGGACACTTGCTACTTCGAGAAAAAATTAAGAAAGGTTCAGTTCCGAAGGTGATAATGTATGCTGTTTGGTATATTAACAGCAGCAGGCCTCGGCTAATTGTTACTATAAACTTGACTACTTTGACATTAGTCTAAATGCTCAGTGATGTCCGTGTTACTTTATTACTTACAACGATTATTGCTGCTTTATTTAGCATTTACTCCTTTCGATATTATCCGACAATTCACTTATGCGGTAAGCAATTCATTAATTTAAATATGACATTTTAATATTTTTCCGTATAAATAAAAATTTGACAACAAACATTTTATGCAAAAATAATAGAATAATTGAATTGAATTTTGGCAAACTCAAAAAGTTAGTATTTTCAGACATGCAAATTTAATGCTTGAAATACTTGTAATTACAAAAAGTTATCAATCATTATAACTTATTAATGAAATAGTTACATTCGATTACTTTAATATGAATTCGTAGATCACTTTTTCTACATGTACTGCTATTTATGTTAATCTAATTATGTAAATTTTTGCTGCGAGATATAACAACCAAATAAGTTTTGATTAAGACAAGTAAATAAGTATTTGATTTTCTTTGCACATTTTTCTCGTTTGTTTTTTTTAATTGTCAAATCTGAAAATTGAAAACCATATTGCAATTAAATGCATTTTGACATCCATTTTAGTTTTTTTGTTTGATCTCATATGATTTTTTGACTACAAAACCTATCTTAACATTTCCCAAATCACACTGCATCGATAATTTTTCACAGTGCACAGAATAAACTCAAACTTTGCATAATAACAATTTGCTTTTTTATAAAATTTCTATTAATATTATTGTCATAATTAGCTAGCAAAAAAGGAGTAACTTTTGATTCTGAATCCAAAAGTTAAACTCCATTCATCAGAAACCTTCTCCAAAATATATAAAGACTTCTGTACTCTCTGCAATAATTTTGATTACGCATATCGATAAAAGTAAAGAGATAAAAAATAGAAGCAAATGTTTTTGATCAAATCTTTTACAGAAGTTTCTACTGAATAAAAGTTGAAGGATATTTCTTTGTCAGACAGAAGAAAAAAGTCACTATGAAACGGATATATTATTCTTTGATTTATTTTTTTATTACTTCAATTTCCAGCTTGACCTTTTCTGCCTTAAAACTTTTTCATTTACGAGATGAAAACTACAATTCATTGTAGTAGTCAATTGCAGTTCATTCTACCTTTCAACACGTGCAAGTAATTCTTCGTCACATTTAAGATTTTAATCGCTGCTACTAAAATCCTCTTGTAACAGCAATTTATAGTTATATTTGCCCACAATTAACAACTTTTCATAAATTTGCTAATTATCAAATTTATTTTCTATGCACGCATAACACTGAAGTTAAAGGGATTAAGTGCGATCTTCAAACCATAACAACGTGAAAAGTATTCACAAATGTGATCATTTCTTAAAGCGTCCATTTTTGAAAGGGTCACTTTCGTTTTATAAACTTCCGTGTTGGGAAGTGAATGTGTGAAATTTTACGTATAAAAAGTTGTTCAAACTACCATTTGCATCAATCATCAATTAAACGAGGCAAGCAACATTTATGCATTTATGAGAACACATTGATATGTCCACATCCATCTTTTCTACGTCTTTCATCCATTAATAATTATTATTTAATTGACCCTTTTTGCTTTTTATTACAACTTTTAGTTTTACTCTTCAACGAAGTACTTTTTGACACTTTACTTTTTAACTTGTAAAATTAAAATTAGGTAAAAAAAGCTGCAAAAATTTTGTCACGTATAATAGACATAAGAAAGACAAATTAAACTAAGTAACCTCACGTGGTCAAAGGGCCATAGGATTCATTACACATCAAGGATTTTGAAGAAAAAGAATTTAAATCAAAAAATAATCGCGAGTGTGTAGTACACACAGGTGTATATTTCAAATATTCATAACTTACTGCGTTAAATCCTTTCGCATTACTTCAGAATGCTTTACTTCTTTCAACAATTAAGTATTCATCGATCGCAAGTCGAGAAAAATTTATTACTCTTTTCGCGTACAATTAATTATTCATACAGTCTGTCAGCATTAATTATTTTCAGTTAAACAATTTCATTTCACGTTTGAATATTATACTTTCGTATCAGTTGAAATATTTTCTGACAAATGTGATGAGAAGACAAAGCAAACTTTCAAAAAACCATAATTAAGATAATAAAGTGCCTAAAAGTTATACGTTATTTACGTTAATTAATATCTTTGCACTTTGACAGCACAAAATCACACCGTCCAATACAACTTTTCCATAATTATATAATATCAAATGTAATCACTCAATCGATTGATTACAATGCTGATAAATGCATGATAACTCGCATTGCACAATGCAATTAAAATGTTCAAATTTTGTAGACAAAATTTAAGTTTTCCTTTTTAAATTATTCAAAATCAGTTCTGTTTTCTTTCTAATCTTATTGTTTAGCAATATTTGAATTTTATATATATTATAGATGTGCTTTGCTTAATTTTGTTTAATGCTTTATCAAATTATTCTTACAAATGGCAAATTCTTCAAGATTTTAAACCAAACGATGGATAATTTTCAAGCATTACTTATAAATAAAATTTTAAGTTTATAAGTTGTTACTTTTGATTTATCAAAAAATAATGATTTCTTCATAGTAAACAAGTATTGTATAGGCAAGTCTTCAAAAAATGAACAACAGGAAAAAAAGATAGTAGAATAACTTTGCAATGTGATTATTATTATTATTATTATTATTATCACTATTATTATTATTATATTGTTATTATAAGAGAACTAAATTAATAAAATCAGTGATGTTATTGAACAAAATGAGGGTGGTAGTGATGGGGGGAATAATTTAGTGAGCATCAAGAATAGAGAAAAGTAATAAATTACTTTCAAATAGTAAATGTTTGATAGAAGTGAAAATAATAGTGACTTAATCATCCGATTCTTTCAAAAGTAACAAAGCAGATCAGAGGATAATAAAATTTGTAATTTGTTCATTTTCAAATGCTCAAAATTAATTCGTTCATTTTTGATATGTTTTTGATAGCAGGCAGGCATTGATATGTTGATAAATGCAATGATGGATAGATCCAAGTTTATTGAAAACACGGATTTTTTCCTTCACATAAACCTCTAATTGACAGTATATTTCTTGTGAAGGAATGTTGAGAAAAACAAACAATCCCAAACCACTACGGAATGCCGAAGCGATAGTACTAATTGATAACTTGCGAATTTTTTGTTTATTATTTTGAAAGAAACCTTCAAAGTCTCTCGAAACTTTCATTGTGTATTTCTATGGCTTACGTGAAAAAGTTAATCTGCGATGTAATTTTGACAAATCTCGATTTCTGATAGTACACAATTAAAGTCATATTGAGTCCAAATTGATTTTATCAGCTTCAAAGTTCACGTAAATTAATAAGTGCACGTTCAGGATTGAAGTTTTTGATTCATTTTTGAATTTGGTTTGATATCATTACGATTTTCATCCAATTATTGCTTATAAGCATGATTTAAGTTGAGATTATCTGTACTCAAATGTATTAAACCGAAGGATTAAATTCCAGTATAAAAGGTAGTAAACAAATTATTAATTGCTCGCTGAATGATAGATAGTCTTTCTGAATATATTATCAAACAAATCAGTTAATCTCAGTAATGAAACCACAAAATCTCCAAAATTTTTTAAATTACGCAGTCACATATTACGTCTGCATAAGTTTCTAAAACCATAACTACAACTAAGATGATATAATTTTTGATTAATCGCTTCAAAATCAAAAAAGCAATTTAAGTTACTTCTCACTTATTGAAAAGATGGTTTTAATTAAACAGTATCCTGCTTTTGTTCCTTATTCTTTCATAAATAACTAGTTTAGAATCCACAAAACTAGTTTATCAAAATTTCTTCCGGTCATTCTTTTACGAGCATAAAGTGTAAAGTTTCTCACAACTTCATTACAACTTTTGATTCCATTTATGCACGTTCAAAAAATTTGCATAATCCAATATTTCTTTCTACATATTTGAAATTATGCTTGCATTTGAAAATGGCTAAAAAAAGAAAATAAATTTTTGAATATATTTTGCTGATATATTTCTGATATATTTTGTAGTTCATTCGTAGTATTCGAAAAGGCTGAAAAATAACTAAAACATTGCAATGGTTGAAATGTAAAATGCTTTTTATAAAAAGTTTATAAAAACAGGTCGCTTGCAAGCATCCACCGCTTCTTCGATACCTAACATTTATTCTGACCGGTTCAGAAGGGACTTAAAAGAAAACGTTTACTTCTTGTAGCTTCAAGAAATCATGGAAAAATGCTTTTAAAGTATTTTCTAGTATGTTGTAATTCAAAAATCTGAATATAAGATAAACTTTGAACTTTTGTAAATTTTTCAAAATTGGGATGTTTTTAAAATATAAAAAACTACTAAAAATACTTCTAAAATTGCGAGATAAATACGAAGGAAATTTGGCAGCAAATTCTTTGGAATGCATTTAAAAAAGTAAGAATCAATTAATGATATAAAATAATTTACATTGAAAATGAAAATCTTTTGGTATAGAATCAAACTCGTTTATTTTGGCCGAATTCATTCTACCATTTTTTTTTCAGAATCAAGAATCCCAATCAATAATGTATAGTATATAAACTTTTTTGAATTCCTTGCACACGTTAAGGAATTTCCATTGAGTGTGGGCTTCGAAGCACAAACCAGTTATTCATTCATCCTCTGTCCAATATTTAATGTTAACTTGCTTGATCTTAAAAAATTCCTTTTATTTAATTTTTCTAACCGTTCACTCATTTATTTGGTCATTCGTATTCTTAAACAAGTTCTTCTTCCGCGCCAAATCACTTACTACTTTCTGGACTGTGTTAGTTAGTAAGCTGATAACTTCGAAGAACCTTCCAAGTCTTAAACTTAAACTTAGTATACAAATTGAAAATAGAAACCAAAAAAGAAAGAAAAAAACATTAAAATGAACAGAACAAAACACATTTTCAACTGTGCATTAAAAGAAAGTCACCAACTTTTAATTCAATTATTAGTCAAATATTTTTCTAAACTTGCCAAGTGAGAATAATAGGCTAATGGTAAATCAAAATCAGAATCAGTATAAGTTCTGACTTGAATTTGGCATTCACTTTCTTTTTGAAGCACTTTGAATGAAAAATAAGTGAATCAGAATCTGATTATGACTTGCTCTGATCAAAGTTTGATTTAAGCAGTATCAGTACAACTCAGGAATAGACTACCGTCGTCGTCCAAGCCATTTAATCATTAACAGTATCAAGAGGTTACGGCCACTAAAAGCTAATGGAATCATTACAGAAACGTTTGAACGTCATATGTATGTATTAATTTTTCATTTCAGACAATTGTTTTCATGTAAAAAATCAGAAAATAAATAAAATTTTTGAGATAAGCAAAAGTCTGTATTTTTTTAAAGTAAGCACTGATATTGTATTGAATCACTAGGCAAGAAAAACAGCATCAGCGAGAGCCATTAGTTATGAATGCCTATGAATCAAAAACTTTTCGACATCGGCTACAAAATGCTTTAGAAAAGGCGTATGCTCAGTCCACGTCAAGCAAATCTTTCAATAAAATTTATGTTAGTGATGATTTTTTATGTAATTTGATTTGTAATTCATTTGCAGCTGCGATGAATCGAAATTTTGAATTATTTTAATTCAATCTTAATTAAGACCAAATATTATTTTTACTAGTCTTAATTAGAACTAACTTTCACCTAATCACCAGTACTTTAACTTAATGAAGTATGTAAACTATTATATTTTGCCTTAATTTGCAGAAAAAGAGTAATGTTCTGCCACGAGCAGTATCGCCATTTTTGCAATTATCGAATACAGAATACGATGATGACAAGCCTGTCAATGTGCAACCAACGCTGAAACCAACAATAGCAACAACAGTCTCGGTCCAAAGCGAAACACTGAAATCCTGGAGACCAGTGTCTGAGACTGAATCATCCTCAGAAACTGAAGGCGGAAAAGCAAGACAAAATAGAATTCAGGTTTGATCATGAATTTGCCGCGATATTGATCCTTCAAATAGCATTAACTTGATTAAATAATAATTTGTTGCAAGCTGTATGATTAAATGTTGTGGTTAAAAGAATTATAATATTCTAAAATTAAACATGCGTCTTTAGCTTTTTGGCTTTATTCACTCGTAGAGTGCCAGTGAAAACACGTAGATCTCAATTTTTGATAATATCAGACGGTTCAAAGTATCACACTGTTACTTCTTTTATACTATTTCACTCTATAGATATTTTGCGTCTGAGCATCTCATAAGAGAAATTTTTTTCTTGGCATAGTTGTTTTGCTAGGCATTAACTCTGAACTATGCTTTCGACATAATATATAATTACAATATTACTTTTTATAATTATGAATAAATCAATACCGTGTTATTTATAATTATGCAGTCAAGACCATATTGTTGTAATATTCATTGAATAAGATATATAAATACAGGCAAGACGGCGTAAATTGGGTCCATTAGTGAAATCACTGAGAAATCCATATCCTCGGCGCAATTGGCATCGGATTATTATTGCGGATAACGATTCCCTTCGATTTTCTGATACAGTACGTAATATTGTAGAACAGCGGTTACGACAACTTGCAGCGCAACGATTAGCAAAGAATCATCACACTGCTAATGCAATGAAGGGAAAACGACCACACACAAGTGAAATAACTCTTTCAAATGCAAGAAAATCTGATGACGAAGGTATTTACATTCCGTTTTTGGATCACATCTCAGTAATATAAAAAAGTTTTGGCAAATAAGCTAAAGAAAGACAATTAGCGAGCACAACAGTTATGCATAACTAATCAATTGATAGAGTAAATCCGTTTATTCGTTATTGCATTGCTTTTGTTACTGATAGACGGACAGTTACAATTCATTAGAGTACAGAGTGAAACATGCATTTCTTCTGAATTCACAGCTTATCGTAGTAAATAACTCTAACTTGATGATCAGACGATTTGGTATTTATCGTGATTAAGACAAAGATTACTGGTGTCATGCAGTACAATGCATTTCTCTTCAATGGCCCAAATATTATTTTCAGTAATTCATTGCATTGATTAAAATATCCGGGGATTTTAATGACTTTAAAAGAATAATTTCTCAGGAATTTGTAATTTTTTGGCCTTTTCATCTCTTGAATAACTGAATTTTGATAAATAAATTAATTATTAAATCAATAAAACGAAGTAAATTTTCTTGTGCGCGGATTTAATCATTCTGGGATAGTTACTGAAAGGTTACTTCATTGCAAACGTAGCAATAACTTGAGACGCACCAAGAATTTACAATCTTTTACTTATATTTATGAACAATATTGCCAGCTATCAACATAATATGACACGTATTAACTCAAGCAAGAAAAATTACAAAAAATTAAAAAATTAGTCAGATTGTCGTCACTTTTCTATCTTAACCACATGGCTTACATCTTATCAACCAAAGTTTGGCTTACTTTAGAAAATAATTGACATATATAATATTTTAGCATTTCTTCTATTACCAAAAATTCTGTTTCCATTTTGCTTTATATCTGCGTAAACTCTGAATTTCTGATGCTTCTTAATTGAAGGTATAATATTTAAAGGAATTAACGGTATAATTTTCAGCAAATGAATTGTCAACGATAGAAAGAGTACAACCGACTACAGCAATTACAGTAACTTCTAGTAATACAATATCTGATATTGATTTCGATACTGAAACTACTTCAAGTAATACTAACGATAATATTTCTACTATGATTCCAAGAACGATACATACTACTACTACCAAATCAGTTAGCACTACTGATGCTAATAATGCTACCAGCACCACTGCAACTACCTTGAGTGAAAGTTCGTCAAGTAGAGCTCTTGGCTTGAAGAATGCAGCAGTTATCAATTCAAAAGCACTTTCTTTGAGTACCTCGCAAAATGATTACCACTTTCGAAGGATTCCACCACCGAAAAAGTTCAAATTCACTCAAAAATTTAGAAGGCAACCACGACTGAGAATAAGAAAACCAGGTTCCATTTCTATTACCTTATCTTCCATTACAGTACATGAAAAAAGGCTAAGGGGAATAAAATTGAACTCATACATTTCTCCAAACACGAGTTTTTCAAGCAGTTACAACACGCAATTTCTCCAAACAGTCTCAACTTTACGGACGCCAACTTTTACAATAGTCAAAATTATTTTTTTTGATTATACAATTTTTCAACTGCGATATTTTGAAAAAAAAATGAAATACAAATAATGTGGTATAGTGGTAGCACTCGGTTTTTCAGATGAAAGTGGACCTCTGCGAGGAAACCAGACGTCTTTAGGACGAAATCCAATTATTTTGCCTCACCTTGCACCATTACGTCATGAAAATAAAGATCAGCAAGCAATATCTACTAATAACGCAAACGGTAAATTCTGAAACATAGACAAAAATTGTTCATAAAATCAATATTGAAGAATGATTTCTTAGTCATCAAACTGAATTTACTACAAATTTTTGCAGGTTTCTCGAGAGAATCTGGTCATAATTTCGAAATTCTGAAACATTCTGATGAATCCACTACAACTACTACTGCTACTGCTAGATTTGATAGTTCAAATATGCCTATAGAAGATTTGTCATTAACATCGCATACAACCGGATCGACAGACAATAGTGAATCCAATTCTAGTAAATTCACATTTAATAAAAGTGATTTGATACAATTTGGCGGAGGTAAGCCACCACCCGTTGATTTCAATCAAGCAAACATTGGTATATTCAGTAGCAGCGACGACAACAAATCAGAAGAACAAGCTTTACCTGCCAAGTAATTTTTCTACATTTCCCTTATATGAAATGCGAAGCGTCTTCAACCGTATCTTGCATTCCTATGAATGTTTTAATTTTACAAAACGATCAATTTTGAGATCAGCGGATGATAAAGAAATGAAAAGTACAACTGCATCTGAAGCATTTACTGACGACCCAGCCTATATAAGATCACGAGCTTCTCCTTCCCCTTCATCATTCGAAGACGGACAGGAAACTTTGGAAACCAAAAATTCAGGACTACTTGCTGCATCCCCACCACCTGACTTTGCCGGTGAATTTGGAACTGGAATTGGCAAACCATCTCACGCAGTTTCATTTGGTAGTGGACCACCACCAGAAGCACCAGGTGAGTGTAAGTAGAATATCGGTGCTGTTAATGACTGTTTTTTTATTAGCACATCGGTAAGTTTGTTCCAATGTGGATGCGCTTATTTTCGAACGCAAATCATGCTTTATATATTAACTTACTTCGTGCTCACTACTTATCAAGTATTTAGAACTGTTCAAATAAATGAATGATGGAGTATGCAAATCGTAAGGTAGTAAATATTGGAATTAATATAAAAAGTTTTAGTAATTGGTAAACTTCGAAAGTAAGCATATATTTTCCAGATTACAATGAAATTGAAGACTCAATATTCACAGGGGATTCAGCCCTAACACCTAATCGAGCTGGGCCAACAGGTGACGGTCTAGGTCCACCGATTCTTTCTGGTGCAGCCATACCACCTCCAGTACCAGCAGTAGGCATTGGCGGTGCAGCAGCTGGCATTCCACCTTCAGCCGCAAATGACTTTTTCAGATCTACAGAAAATCCACCAAGCACTGTTTGTTGTTTCTAAATTTATTTTAGCCATTATAAATAACAAAATTTGCAAAGATACTAAGCACCATATATATAACAGTTTAGATTTTTAGAGAAATTCAACTTCACAGATACAGTATTTTGAACTATTAGCGCGAGAAAAGAAAGTTTCAGAAGTCATAAAGCTTCCAAAGCAGTTATGACGTTATCATTTCTACCATATTTGCTTGTTAATAACTACGGTTTAATCTGTTCTTAGATGATTAATCCCTCGTAACTCCATCGATGCCGCACTATTTAAAGCTTCCACTTCTTTTTATCTGCATAAATATTCGTAAAAATAAAAGACAAAGTAAATACATATGTAAAATGTCTAAATGAATTCGCTTCTATTTGCATCGCCTGACAATGCATAATTTGCGCCCATAATTGCAATTGTAGCACTAAATATGAACAAGAATATGTTAGCCTTCCGTTCGTATTTGCAGATAAAACCATCGGCACTACTGAGTGTTCTCAACAAGGCAGATATTGGTTTTAATCAGGCAATTAATCATTTCGAACAAGGCACACCAATTGAATCAGCTGCAATTGATATTCTAGAAGTAAGATTCCGATATACTTCAATAAGTCTCTTTCATTTCTCTCTAAAAGCGCTGCTTATATAGAATACATAAATTCTTTCTTCCGCATATTTGCATTTTATTTTTAGTTATTTTTTTCTGAATCACCCGAGTAAACGTAGCCTATATTTGAGAACAATCATTCAATGATGCATGAATTATAATTATCTTAAATATAAGCTCGTGGACCCTAGCTATGTAAGTATCAACACTATTAATGTTCACTCATAAAAACTGCTGATTTTTGTTTACTTCAACTTCAGGTAGCATTGGGTAGTGAGAAATTGGATAGTCAAGCAAAATTACTCGGTCATATCGACCGCACGATTGGTATTGATAATCTACAAAGGTTACAAAGATGGGCAAATACAGGTGGTGCGCTGGATGCTCTTAAAGATCAGGTTATTTCTAACTCGATGTAAATTATAAAAATAACAAAAATTTTGTTTGCTTGTAAAAATTCTAACAGTAAATGGTAATATTATTTATATAAAGCACAAATTATCTTTTTATGATTCAATATTTCTAAATCAAATGGCACCTACAAAAATAATTCAATTTAGAGTTATTCATAGTTGTGCTTCTTTCAGCTAATGAAAATCGCCAAAAACTACAGCCCACCAGAAAACCTCATCCCAACTGTACCACCACAGTTCCAATATCTCTTTAACCCATGAATTGCAATAGTGATTACTAAAGTTTGTGCCATTTTTGGTGATTAAGCGGGTAGAACGAACTTCTCTCGACACAAGTCACACTTTTGCTCAGAATTTCTGACTTCCCCTAAAAGGAGAAGATTATAGTGTTCATATGTAAGTGTATAATTTACAAGTTCACATGTTACTGATGAAATACAAATTATGCAAAAAATGAGTGAGCCATCGTTTGGGACGTTTCGAATTTTCTAATGTAAAAAATCGTGGTAGTGATTGGAAACAATATTTCACACTTCGATTCGGAGTATTACTTCACATTGTCCTTCCTCAAACTGCGCAATTCGACCTCAAAACATTGCAGTCTAATGTAACTTACTATCTAAATAATAGTAGCATGTCGAACTTGCCACATATATTTTGTGTTTGTACAGATTAAATAATACATGTCAAGAATACTGCCCAGATACTTTCTAAATGCTTTTTTTTTTCCTGTGAATTGATATTAATTTGATACTCGATCCTATAATACATTATATACTTGCAGACAAAAGTACAGTGCTAAAAATACCAATAAAAATAGCAAACGTGACGAAAGCAAGATGCAAACCACATATGTAACTATACATAATGTAATAACTACATATTTATATTCCATTCAATGTTTAAAAGTGATGTCAAACAAGAACATAGTTTAGTGAACTTGACAGCGAAATCATGCATTAAAATGCTGAAAATTTCAAATTTCAGGAAGAAAGATGATTTTTTACATTCTTGACATACAGATGAGCCAACTCATTTGTATGTCAAAATACTTTTTTAATTTTTTACTGATCCTCCAGTACTGTTGATTTCAATTCCTAGTTTTAATATTTTTACATCAAATCTGTTTTCTGCTTCGATTCGATGTTTTAATCAATAAACCAGCCTACTAAAGCAAGATATATTAAATAAAATAGTACTTTATTTGGAAGTGTATGATGATCAATCATCTTTACTTTAGTAGCCTGATTTTTTGATTGAAACATTGAATAGATCAACTATCAAGACTTCTAAACACTACTTCATGCAGTTGACTTGAGTTTGAAAATTCTTGTTCGTTCACTATTAATATCTAACTTTTCTCAAGATCATGAATCGTGATAGATAGAATTTGAAAAACTGTGTTCACAAAATTATTTTCAGCAAAAAATCAAAATGAAAGATGAAACTGAAATTAATAAATATATAAACATATGATTTATTGCATGAGACCTTCAAGCAGACAATGATTTACATAAAATCAGGTAATCTCCTTCATCTGGACAAGAAGAATCAACAGTAAAGCCATTTTTATGAAAGAAAGCAAGCGAAGCACCATTGAATGCGAATACGGTAGCCATTAGTTTCTCCATTGACACCCTAAAATTATAATAAAATTATAGTACAAAAAAGACCGCTAATAACTCTTTGAAATTAAATTCCTAAGAAATACGAATCTCACAAACTGACAAAAAATAGAAAATAGTAATGCTACGATAATAAAACAGCTACTTTTTGCCTATGCATTCTGCAATTGACAAAAGAGCTGATCCCACTCCTTTCGCTTGATAATCTTTTTCTACCTGTATCTCGTAACTGCAATTGTTACACAAAGTTTCTAAACAATAGGAAATTTAATCTGTAGTTCCAATATGGAAATCAGCAAACTTCAAATGCAAGAAAAATTTCTATCGCTTTCGCAACTAAGACTGACTACCAAATCTTTTTCTCAAAGCTCTGAAAATTTCAATTATGCTTTACATTGCTGTTACTTTGAATTTAAACATATGCTTTCTAGCTAGTACTGCATTAATTATGACACTAAAATATGATGGCTTTCTCAAACGTCGTAACGAAATCTAAACGTTTTGCTTAGCACTTTTTTATTGTCACAGATTTCATTATTTAAAAAATGCTGACAAACACTAACCAATATAGTACAGCTGAGTCAAATTCAATAACAAAACGGTAGTGCAAATATGCAATAGGTTTATGGTCCTCATTTTTTACAATAATATACCTGAAAAGCATGCTCTTATATGTATGATTAAATAATCAGTGAGAAACTAAAAAGCTGACATATTAAAAAGTTTTGTGACTCAATTTACGTCTTTAGGCATTAATTAGTACTTGATCTCGAGAATCAAAGATACTCATTACCTTGACGTAGTAGCTCTCAATTCTTGTCTCTTGCTAATTTCATTATATCCCCACTTTGAAATCTGATACATTCCACGCATATTTTTCTCAAACAGTTCAAAAACCCATGCAAATTCTTCTTCGCTCAAACATGTTCCCCATTTAAATGTAAAATGAATTTGTATGCTGAAAATTGTTAAAGCATTAGTAAAATCGAACTTTAAAAGCAACCAAAGTTCTCTGCAAAAATCTAGCAGTTATATGTTTATTTTGATTTGATTTTCGGATTTTACAACTTCCAGTTGCAAAATCATTAACACAAAACTCTAAAAAATTGACAAAAATAACTTGGCTAAATCTTGGAAGAGTGAAATAGGCTTCACAACATTCTCAATATTCATCAGTTTTGTTGCTTTCTTGACTAATTTTTTCTTCACATCCATTTTTATCCGGAAAACAGAAATGAACAAGTCATTACACAGTAATATATTTCTTCGATATTGGAAATCAGAAGTACGCAAGCCATCGATTACTATTAATCAAGAATTAATACACTGATAACATATCAAAAATATCCACTTATTTCAAGATTCTTAACTTTTAGAAAGGAAATCCCGCCATAGAACTTTTGTAAAACAAATAGATGCAAATCCTTTCCAAATCTGAAAATTTTTTTGGTGTCACAAAAGCTACAAAAAAGGTAAACTGAATTAAAGTCGCATATAATTTTAAAAAAATACTGTAGCATACAACATGTAATAGAAGTCTGATGAGAATCAAATAATAAAAATAATGACAAAGAACAGCAAAAGCCGAAAACATAACACTTCATTGGTAATAAAAGTGATACTAGAACAGGTTTGTGTGCAAGTTGCGATAATAATATCTGTAGTTGAACTTTCTCACTTTCATTTCGAACTATTTAAGACTTCTGCTAGCGAATTGCAAACATTGTGGGAGGAATTGTGATTTTTTTTAAGGCAAATTGCTTATTTTTAATCAATTATGTATTCGGAATTTCGGAAAAAATTTGCAAAACTTTTGCGTAGTCATTTGGGCTTTTTCTCACGTATCGAGATAAATGATTGAAATTCGAAACCTTGAGGTGTCAGTCTTCTGAATGCTTTGGTACGGATCTGTCTTGTACCTTATTAATATACCTCAAAATACAATTAAATTAATCTTAATCAGTAAAGATGTAATTTTTCAGATGATTAATTTGTGATTCTTTTCTAGCTATGATATTTATTTACACGTGATTTAGCCTTTATGATTTATACTTACATTTTGATTCAAAAGGTTGCAATTTAAGGAGTCTTGATACGGATCATGTATTGCAACCTTCTGTAGTCTTAATCTTTTGAAATGTAGTACATTGATATCGAAGTGTGATCTTACACACGTTTTCGCGTTCATATTTTATTTTTATCGATAATTTGAAGTAATGAATTGGAATGCAACAGAGAAGCTGTTAGCGAGTGAAGGATGGTCGGTTAATTGCAAACAACTAAGTGATTTTATGGGAAAAGATGTGACTTCGATAGATGATGTTGAAAAGCTAAAGCAGCTACTACTTGATGTGAAAATTCAGATATATTTTTTGCTTTACTAAAATACAGTGCACTCGAAAGATCCCTGATATTATATATGGAATTTTAAATATTTGAGAAGAATTAAAACAAATTTTATAGTGAATAAATAAGGAATAATTAAGTTTTCATGTTGGCTTTGTGTAAAATGATGAGTGATTAAAAAGTGCAAAAATTTATTGGCGGATCGTTCATTCTTGACAACTGATTACTTGAAATATCCCACTAGTAATGTAATAAAGTCCTAAATCTGTGCAGAAAATATGCTTTAAGATATTTTTTCCAGATTGATATACGTGAGTATTCTTCTCCAGTACTTGCAAATCAAATCAATAAGGAGTTGGGTGAATTTAAAGTATGTCAAGGTTTTATTTGCATACTTAATCGCGTTAATTTATTTAATTTTTTATGCAATACAATGTAGTTGCTAGAATGCAGAGCATGTTAAATCAGATCGGTAAGGAGTTGGGTTTAACTACTCTACAGTTGTTTTATCTTAGAAAGTAAGAACTTCTTGCTCATCGTTTTAGTGTTCGGAAATATTTTGGAGAACAGGTTGTTGAAAATGTCAACGAATCTGCTTTTCAATGTAGTACTGCTTTTATTGATATAAGTTTATTTAATTTATATTATCATTAAAATATTTGGTTTTAACTTTGTGAATGGAATCATTGGCTTGTGACTACTTTTTAGGGTCCTCTAGTCCTTCAAGTCGTTAAGTTACGAAATGTATCGTACCCAAAATACAGCGACGCGACTCATACTGATGGCCTCATCAAAATTCAGTTAAGCGATGGTTTTTCAAACATCCAAGCATTGCAAATTGAACCTATACCAAAATTAAAGTAAGCTACCGAAGAATTCCTACAGCGATAGACAATATATTTTTAGTTTTGTCTAATTGGGTTATGAAGGAAATCCTTGTAAATATACTGCGATTTGTAGTTCGAAAACGCCGTTTGGTGCGAAAGTTCGATTGACGGGAAAAATTCCGATCGAAAATGGAATGTTGCTCATTGACGAGACCAACTGCCATCTGTTGGGTGGTGTTGTAGAAAAGGTGGTCGAAAAATGGAATTTAGAAAAGGTTGTGCTTATTGTTTGACATTACCATTATTTACAGCGTAATGTGGACCTGGGGAAACTAACAAAGCATATAATTTTAGAATTGGTTGCAAAATCCCCTTCGAATTGCTGAAACTAAAGCTCCGAAATGGGTTCAGTTTTCTACACAGGTGATTGCCTAAATCGTATAGCTCTGTATAATGCAAATTTTTATGCTTATACATTTATGGTTAAATTCAGTTACATAATGTATTTATAGTTTACAGGTAAAAATCTGGTATTATGCTTTTTATAATTTTGATTACTCATGTTATTGCTATCGAGCCTTTGAACATTAGAAAATGTTAAAGACAAAATGAAATGTTTTCATTGTCTTAGTTTGCAATGTTTTAATTTTGGAAATTCTTTAGCGAGTATCAGAATTTCCATTGTCGAATAGTGCTACTAATAAACTGGTGCAAACTAATGATGTAATCAATGGGTTTTGCAAAAATGAAAACGAGCAGACTGATGATTTTAGCATTGCTAGAAAAGCTCAGATTGAGCAAGTTATCGAAAATAATGATGTAAAGGAGTTTGCTGAAAGTCAGGTAAATTCCTTAAGCAATATATTGTATGGATCATATCACATCTTTGAAAAGACTGTCTTGATGTAGTTCCGTACTGTTTATATTTTTTTGTTATAAACCAATTAAGTTTGTCAGAAGATTTTGTTATAGATTAAACCAAAACACGAGGAGAATGCAGCTTCGACTTCATATAACAGTACTAGTAAGAAAGAAGCAGTGATGAAATCCAAATCCAATGTGGAACACAATAATAATAGGGTTTTGTGTTTCCTTATATTGAGTAATTTCTGAGACTTTTTAAAATCATCTCTAGTTGTAATTATTTGATAATCATGGAGATTTTTTCTTGGTATTAGGTTGAACGTTTATTTTGAAAATCAAGTTTTTGGAGTGGTGTTTTTGTCATAGACTGTATCAATTGTTATGTTATTGTTATTTCTAAAAAATTTTAAGAATCGGCGTTTCTCTCGTGATAATAAACGGAGTATGGTACAGGTCTGTCGACCTTCAAACCTTCCGACTCTTTTTGATTTCGTACAATCTAAAGTTTCCATTCCAAAGTTATCGAATGAACAAGATTCTCATGGAAATGTGCAGGTCTGTACAATAACCTTATCTTTGACTTTCTTAAATTATGATAATATATTAAAAAACTTGAAAATCTGCGTTGATCTATATATTACGGAATTTTCTATTTATTTTAGAGTGTAAAAATGCATGAAAAGAGCCGGCACCCTGAATCTCCGACCATTAGTCGGCCTGGAAGGAATAAAAGTAATTGTAATTTTCTCTAGTAAATTTCTTACGTCATTGTATACTTTTGTAAACCAAGTTATAGTTTGTGTATACTAGGTTCTCTTAACCAGCAAACTGATGGCGACAGAAATGGGTTACGTACATCAAAAATTTCGAGTTCTAGTAGATATCGGAAAAATTTTAATTTGAAATCAGGATGTGATTCAAATTATGCAGTAAATGCAGTGAAAGATAATTTCCATACAAATTATGCAGACGACTTTTCAGCCGTTGCAGTTACGAATGAAGGTTGTCTATGACTTTTTCAACGACTTTCAAGCATTATTATAGATGTTTGCTCTTTCTTTATTATCACTGTTAATTAGTACGTAATAAACTAGTTGTTTTGAAAGTTCTATTGTCAGTCCTTTATACCATGAATTTAATGGCTTGTTTAAGTAGTCTTAGTTATTTTACTATATTGCTGTCTTTTATTTATTATTTTGTAGAGTTCGCAAGAATGCATATTTCATTGGCTGATAATCAATTGGGCAATATCAACAAAGATTACCTGGTCTCCCATTCAGGTGCTTCTTTTGAATACGAAAATTCTACTAATCACGAATTAGGTTACCAGTCGGTGAATGGACTACAGCATCAACGATCTTTTGATAATTTAGTAATGAAAGAAGAAATGCCTTGTTGGAAGATTGGTGATAAATGTCTTGCTCCGTGGAGTGACGGACAGGTTTGTTTACATTTGTTGTTTTTGGAATTAGTTAGGTGATAGAAGTGACTTATTCATAAAACTAATTTGAAAACTATTCCTTATCTAGCATTCCTGTTTGTAACTAAATGAATTGCTTATTTATTTAGTCTTAGCATTCGCCGATGTATAACTTCTATATTTTTTTTACAATATGAACACGGTACAATTTTATAATTCTTGTCATAATTTATAGAGAATTAAATGACACTCACTTGTTTTCAAATCTTTCGTTTAATTTGCATTTTTATAGTTTTATTTATCTACACTGGTGTCAATGGGCCCAGCTGATATGTGCACCGTTGAATATGATGAATATGGAAATCGAAGCAGTGTGCCTATTGAAGTACTATTATCTCTTCAAACATTTTAGAGACTATTTGTGGATATTCCCTTGCTTTTATTTTATTTTTCGCTTATGGCATGGTCTTGTGTAATGATAAATGGCCTTAAAAAGGAGGTACATCTTACATATATAATTATTCAGTTATGCGATTCATAAAAATTCCGCACAAATATATATTGAAATTTTAATAATGCTATTGTGACTTCATCAGAAATGCGTAACTTATCTTTTTTATTTACATATGTGCGAATTATATTGTGATAGCTTCTTTTTGCCAATAAACAATTTGCATATTTCGAATATAATTGGCTCATAAAAGCTAACATCTGTAGTTGTTTATTACTTCTAAATGCTTGATCGGCAGAGCACTAACGGAGGGACACCGAAGAACAGTACCTGTGGTATTTCTAATGTTTATATGCGTTGTTAGCGTTCAGTCCACATTTATGATTCAAATTACTTTTCGGTCTTAATTTTGCATCAAACTGGGTTTTATTGACGAAGACACATTATTGATTCATGTTGCTGCGGAACATCAGTAAGGCAGCGCGAGTCATAAAATCAGCTGGTGGAGATAATCCATCGAAAGCAGCGCTAAAATTGACATCTCAAGCTGTGAAACGAGTGAAATATTTACTTGACAAGAAACCTGGAATGACAGCTCTGAAAGTATGCTTTATAATTGTCTTTATGCGGTGTATTAGAAGGGTGTTGTCTTTCTATTGAAGTTTGGTAATTTGTTATTTAATAACTTTTTTTATAACGTGATGCTTTTATTATTTTATAGCATCTCTATATTTTTGGTAGATACTTTTCGCAAATTCTACTTCAGATAAGTGTCAAGCACAGTGGTTGTAGTGGATTAACGTATACTCTTGATTATGCCATCAAAAAAGAAAGATTTGATGAAGAAGTTGTTCAAGTAAATTTTTATCATTTTCTGGCTATTGTCTGATAAATTTTTGATTGGTACAAAATTTTTTACACTTATAGATGATGAAATTTGCTGCATGATTTCTCTTACTTATCCAGTAACAGTGGCGTGAAATTTTTTTAAGAATTAGGTGCTAGTCTACGATTCAACTGTTAAATTAGTTTATTTCTTAGTCTTATTTGCAGGATGGTGTACGCTTATGGATCGATCCTAAAGCGCAGTTGACTATATTAGGTAGTGAAATGGATTATGTCGAAGATCGTCTAACATCCGAATTCATTTTTCGAAATCCCAATATTAAAGGTACTTGTGGATGCGGTGAAAGTTTTAGCGTGTGATTTTCGAGTTCTTTTTACTTGTACTTGTAAGTATTGTATACTAATTTATTGAGTTTCCTTCTCAATTTATTGTATAGAATTCCTATTAGTTTTCATCTCTAATTTAAAGTAATGAGTAACTCATTAGCTATTCCTGGATTTTTTAGACTTTATGCTAGTTCAACAGAATCATTATTTACAGAACTAAAGTTTCAATCGTAACATATATTCATTCCCTGTTCGCTCTGTGAACTGTAGCATTTTGAAAGCGACATTTTTCACATTACCACTGGACCTCTCTAACGATTTTGCTAAATTATTAAAATCGGTAGACTCTAGATGTCCCTGAAATTAATCAACAAATTTTCCTAGGAAATGCCGTTGCACCACTTGAAGTCGCATAACATTTAATATTATGAAAATCAAATAAAACAAAAGCTCAAATTCTCAACTATGTAATGTCTAGCCAAATTGTCAAAGCCTCACTGTGATTTTATTCTAGTGATGATCGTTGTGCATCAATCTTATAGTACATGTATTTATGTTTTCTTACAAATAAATAACATTACACGTCTTTTCCGATTAATGAACATGTTAAAAAGAAATTTAATGTAATGTAAGCGTAAGATATAGATTATTGCGTTGTGCAGACTTCATCTGAATTTTAAAAACGCAATAGTTATATAAAAATTGGATGCCACCAACATTCTGCCAATTTCATAGCAATAGCAAAAATTATGAAGAAGCACTGTACATTGCGAAAAATACTAGTCTCGGCAGACACTAGATGTTCTTAAAACTGACTAAAAAGTTTTCTTAGGAAATGACGTTGCATTTAGAGTCGTATGAGGGAATTTCCAGTGCATCATTGTAACATATCGTTATCCCAGATTGTCTTGACAAATTCTATGCTCTAGAAGGGTAATTGATACCTCTAGAAAGGTAATTGACACCGTCTCTGGTACAGATGTTTAGTTTGATTGGATGGT
>UYYF01004865.1:4484-28028 GCA_900618365.1 Thelazia callipaeda
ATAAGACGAAAACCCCAGGCACAAACCTAGCCTTGGAGTCTGAGGTCACCTCCTTGGACCGCCATACTTTTTGCTACTTATTTTTTTAAATCAAAAATTTTAAATGCATGATACTTTTACATTCAATTTACAATAGGAATATCGCTTTGCTACTTTAGTGGATCTCATTAATGTTTAGAAAGTATTATTCACTTGAAAACGAAGCAAATCATTCATTTCTGTTAATATTTTGCAAAACACTTACAGAACTCAAAATATTAAAGTCTTATTCTAATAACTGCACCTCGTCACGAAAACTTTCACAAACTTCAGCCAAATTCTTGAGATTAAAATAACGGTTTGATGAACTGAGCATTTATTCCGCAACTTTACTAAAAATTAATTTATACAGTCTAATCTTAATTCTCACACATTATTCTGGCAAATATAAACATATCCACTGCACGCTTCTTCTGGATGCAACCATACAAATGTTATTCATGTCCTGTTTCTTAATGGATTAATATCTGAAAACTTTTATTTGTACCATCCAAGAATATAATTTTTTACGAAAGAAACCTATTTAAAACAAGCTGAATTCCAAAATCTATTATTTATTTATTTGCTGGATAATGAATAAACTTGTGTTCGTAATTAAAGATTTAAATTTATATTCCTATAACTGATTGAGGCCGTTTTCAAATGTAGTTTTTCTATTATATGGAGTTCACAAACAAAAAAAATGAAAAACAAATGTCTATTTACTAAATTCTATTATGAATATCAGAAATAAAATTTTGGGAAATAAACTGTATAAGACAAAAATAGCGGATTAATAATACATAAGAGATTATTACAAAACACAGTGGAAATAACATAAAGAACAACTAAAGACTTAAGTCAAAACATTTAAGACAGTATTCTTATCAATGTAACAAACGATATGCAAACAATACACACTTATGACGATACTTGAGGGTATGTTTTAATCATTGGGAAAACCTTAAATATGCCAGCATAATAAAACAGTTACACCTTAAACCATATCTAATGCTGTAACTTAGACTTTGCATTCAAATTCATGGCTCTTCAATACTATTAACAAATGCAGACAAGTCTGCAATCCACTTTAACCTTAGTATTTCCAAACTTTTTGGCTTCAGTTCTCAAAGAATTCTTTGAGAAACTATATGATTTCGCTAGAAGGAATACGAATCTACCTTACTTGTTTGAGCTTTTCAAAACTCCTGAAACCCCAGTTACAAAGACAGTATGGCAATTTCCGTGAAATTGCAATAAAGAATTTCAACATTTCGCAAACGATCTTTTTATGTGGAAGTGCTTCCTTACGTCTACATAATGCTGTAACCAATGCCTGATTACGCTTATGACTTATAAACGGTAGTTGAGAACGAATTGCAAAATTTGGTTGCAACAAATTTTCCTCGTGTTATTCAGGAAATTAATTCTTGTTTTATAAACAGAACAATAAATCCTAATATTTTACATTGAATATAGCGAGTTACAACAACTGAATAATCTTTTCAATATATTTACTTCACTCAACAACGACAACAGTACATACAATGCTGACTTCAGATCAAAACGCTTGCGAAATGAACTTGAGCACGAGCTTTACAATGTCACACCAAACTGTACTCAGCATTATATGCATGCACGTATATACGAAAAGGGAAAGTAACTCAAATCCATTTCAAACAATTGAAAACCCGAAAATAATATAACTGAAATTATGCTTTTCAAGCAAGTCAAACAGCACTCAAGAGAGTGGATGTCGTCGATGAACAAAGTGCAAAGTCAATTTTGAAGATTTGAATTTTTGTTGGAGATCAAACAGCGCTTCAATATAATATATCTACAACTCCAAGAACAGAAGGAAACAATTGTTATTATTACAAATAACCAAAATCTTCTACGAATTTTGAGATTTCTTGCTTTGCTGTCACCCTTTAAATAGCTCGCCAATATCTTCAAACTAATCATTACATGTACTTTGAAAGCTTTCTTCATCATTTACATGATTCAAAAGCTTCACAAAGTACACATAAACTTCTGAAAGTCAGAAGTTGACCTTATGTACCGCTATTTAATCAATTGAAAATGACAACATAGCAAATTTTAATTGCAAATTGAGAAACCACACATAAATAAAGGCGATGTTTCTTTACATTGAGCAAAATTAATTCTTTATTCGAACTAAAACATTTTGCTGACTTTTGCCCGAGTACTTTGCTCAGTTTTCGATACACGCAAAGGTTTTTTTCTTGTTTGTATTCTATATCCACCATTTCCAAAAACGCTCAAGCAGAACAATACCCTTGATGTATCTTGAAAATAAATCATATTTTTTAAGCCGATAAAGAACTGCATTACTCACTCACAACCACTCTTCAGAACTCAACATTAATTATTAGATAGTATAAGATGACTGACCAGAAAATAAACAAAGTACTTCATTGAATGAAATTTGAATCCAAAAAAACTATTAGAATAATCATGAGTTCAATTGTAATAACATGTGAGAGCAGAATTGGTCAAAACATTCATAATTTAGTAATAATCAAAAATTCACCAGTACTTAAAAAATCTACATTCGTACAATACAAACTTAAAGAACAGCAGAACAACATACCATTATAAAACTTCGCCATCTTCAAGTTCTTCATTTTGTGGTGGTGAAGGTGGAGGAGGTAAAGCTGAAAGCATATGAATTGAACTACCTGAAACACTAGACAATAAAGACAAAGAAGAAAAACCGCAGCTTAAATTTTCAACACACGAAAATAGGATATAACAAAATCAAAACAATTTATATTTGCGAAGCATTTTTTCTTTGTTGGAAAACTCTTGCTCCCACTATAATTTACAAAGTACAAAACGGGAAAACAACGAAAATTTTCTTTATCATATTACGCAAAAGCGCTCGCAATTGAAAAAAAAGGAGGAAACACTAAATCTAAAAGCAAGCACAGACTAAGACTATATGACATTACTGTGAAAGCACAATCTGCAAACATACAGAGAGAAACAAATAATACCTGGCAAAATTAATACAAAAAGTTAATTGATAAAAACAGGCAAAGCACTAGCTAAACTTGTACGAGGATAAGGTGAATAAGGCACGCGCGACCATTCAGAAGAACGTTTACTGCTATTTCGGTGCCTACGTCTCGGCGATAAATAACGTGATGATAACTTGTAAACATATCGTCGGCAATAGTAGCGTCGTGAGAAATCTAAATGATGCATGCACAATGGAAAAAGCATGCGCTAGAAAGGATATTAATTGCCTGATGCAAGCATTTTAAGAACATTCTGTAATTATGAAGACAATTTATTACTCCAAAAAATGACTTAATACCTTGCTTAATTAAATTTAATGACTTAATACCTTGCTTAATTAAATTTCAGTTGAGATGTCTTTGATTCATTTCATTTAAGTGGTAAAAGGCAAGTATGAAACAACAGCAAAAGTGCTCTCGAAGTATACTTTTCACACCCTCAAAATTATATAATTTATTTCAACGCAACGCAGCTTTCGAATCACATGCAAAATTATCCCATGAAGCACGTAAAATACGATAAAATTAAAATCAGCAAATAAGTAAACTAAGAGAAAGTTAAAAATTTAAGATTGTTGGTTCGCTTCATATATTACAGTTAAAATCGTTACTGCAGTTCTATTCTGGGAAACAACAGATAAAATTGGTCAATATGCAGCAACCAACCCGAACATTAAGTAAATGCTAGCATCCTAAGTAATGCAAAAGTGCTTCAAAACAATTTCCTTTCTTGTAGTGGAAACCATTACTTGAATAACCAGATCCCGAACGATTCCCAGGACTCGAAAGGCGTTGTGATGATCGGTACATACTGGATGTTGTTGCAGTTGAAGGTGAAGAAGGTCGTGCACGGGAACGTTTGTAATAAGAACTTCCTGGGTCGGGAGTGCTTAATAAAGGTTCACGCGATTTTGTGCGAACTGTATTTGATGACATATAATGCTGAAACATTAGCCAATTCAGATAAAACATTGCAAATGAAGTAAACCAAACTTGAATATTCCTTCTTGATCTTGAAAACATCGTTAAAAACAGATGCAGAATTATATGGAGAACACTTACTCTGTGATTCGACGACTCCGATGGTTGTGAAAGACGGGAAGAAACACTGGACATACAATTAGAATAAAATTCATTTGTTACAGTCCAATTGCTGGCAGCACTAGTTCTATGTGTACTTTCTCCGATATGATTTGCGCGATTCGATTGCAATACAGGTAATGAACTATACCTACAAATTAAAACCAAGAACTCATGATTTATTTGTCTCATGAAAAATGGATCACCAAATACAACATAATAACAGCTAAACATTTATTAAGAAACACAATATTAAGAGAAATTTACCAATATTATACGCCAATGAATGCCGCATCGAAATTAGAAAAAAAACAAACTTGGAATTTTGTGAATTTCCAGTCATTAAAGATCCAGTACTTTGTGGCTGAGGTGTTGGTAGAAGTGCATTCAAAGGAGCCACTTGTCGCGATTTCTTTGATATTACAGTATCATCACGCTGACGTATAGTACCTTCTTCTCGCGATCTATTATTGCCACAATTATCCCTCTTAAGTGATTGTGAAGTTTCATCACGTAACCTTGAGATTGAGCTACTACCTGAGATCACATGGTTCGAGAAAGCTGATGAGCTGAAAGCATCCTCGCTTCTTATTCCAAAGGAAAAAAAAATGCAAAAAAGCTATTTTCATCTATATAATTTCTAATTACTGACTTGAGATGCTCCGACGACTTCGGTGTTACAGCCTTTGGAGTAATATTATTTAATGATGTTGTTGTCGAGGAAGAACTACTTTCTGGCTGACCAACAATAACGTTTTCATGTGTCCTTTTGCGATGATGTGAAGCTATAGGAAAAAAGTAAAGATATTAAGGAGAAAATCTGAACTACAAAGTTATTAAACCTAGTCTTAAGAATTATAAACATCATGCAACTGTGTTTTAATCTACCTTCTGAGTTTCCTTTTTCCATCCTTTTGAATCTTATATCTTTCTCATGATCATCTGTCTTTATTCTTTTGTGTTTTTCTAGATCACTGCCTCCCAATTGTTTAACAGATAGCAACGGTTTCACATTACCAGCGGAAGATGACTTCTGCGCATTTGACTTTGGAGTTGAGGGCTTCGGAACCTTAGAACATTCACCTGGTTTAGAGATAACCTGATCCCTGTTCTGATTCTGCTGCTTCTCTGCAAACTAATGAATAAAGTTATTCTTCACATCGAATATAATGACATGCATCAAACTTTGATTTAAATTTAGAACTTTAAACCATATATAGCGATTTTATGATTACATTTAGTACAATAGAAAAATGAAAGCCAGTACATGACTTGAACTAGTTTGGTCCATTCATTTCATGTGCAAAACGCTATAATACAAAAATATACCATTCGCAATGATTGGAAGAAGGGGTAATTCCAATCCTCTGCTGACATTTTGTAATGGCACATCAGGTCGCATAAAATTTCGGCGTTGAGTCTGTGGGAGGTTTTGAGAACTACCGGGTTGATGTTGTGCTCCTATAAAAAATATTTTTTAATGAACAAAGTTAGCTTAAGACCCCTTTTTTTACAACTCGATACTAAAACCCCATGTTTATCTAAAATCAACAGTTCTGAAAGTATTTGCGAAAACCATAATTCAGTCATCTGTGGTAGCTGATACTTTAAAAAAAATGAGAATATATGCTTTATTGTTTTCTAACCACTGTTTCGCAGCTTATAATCACTGATATCGATGCGTCGTGCAGGCTCAGTACTTTTCCCACCATTAAAGGTATTAAGCTGAGGAGCTACAGGTGGCGGTGGCAAAGTTGCAATCGAAGGTACAAGCACTAAAATTTTTATAACTGCAAATTTCACGACCTTTAGAATTCAGTCTAGAAATACTACAGTTTTGCAGAGTTCCTAATGAATGAAAGTTTTACTGCGGAAATCAAGTTTTCTAAAACCACTCACAATTTTGCCCTTGGTGCTGTAGATGCGATTGCTGGGATGATGACTGTTGCTGAAGTTGATTTGGATTTTGTGGGGTTCCATTCTCTCTTTGGGAGCTACGCATTGCGTATTTCCTAATATTGAGTGACTCTCCATAGGTTTTATAAATATGAGAAAATTCCTCAGTTAATTCTGAAAAATTAAATGATTTGCTGGATGAACCTTAGACAAAAAAGGAAATAATATTGCCAATTTTAAAAAGTAACATGAAAATAAAACTAAAGATTAGTTTCATAGCAAATAAATCCTTCAAAGTTCTACAAATATCTAAAAAATAAAAACTCACTCAACAACTTATCAAGTGTCATCATTGAATCAACTTGCTTAAACCATGGTACTTCATCGGGTGTTGTCTGAATCTGAAATTGAACACCCTGAAATGCCATCTGAAATTATTTCCTCTAAGACAATACAAACTATAAAAACCTTAGTTCTAGATTCTGACACTGACATCTATTAAAAAATATATCTTTTGAATGATTTAAAACTATATCATATAAATCTTTGTTAGATGATTCTAAAATTATAAAAGCATCAACTAGATCACGTAACAATAGTTACTGTGCAAAAAACGATCGGTCTCATAACATAAAACTTTAGAAAGCTAACAAAAATGACATGAAAATTGTAGTAGGCCTCAAAATACAATATCGCCACCCATATATATTTAACTAGCATACTTTTCTAAGATTCTCTAACTCAAATTGCTAAAGTCACCTTAACTACTAATGATTTCTTCTACAAAAGAATTTATCACTTTTAGAAAGCAAAATAAAAAAATGACTCCCCGGAAAAATTTTATAATACAATCAAAAATATAAAAAAATAATATTCCTCAAAGACACGCAAATACTCCAACACGATTCATAACTGCCTAGTAACAGTAATTTTTTTCATTTCTCCTCATATGCTCAAACGCTATCATTTTTTTATCCACAAAAGGTGATAAAAAGCATTTAAAAAGAATAATAAATATACCCTGTCCAATTTCGTATAATATGAAGTTCAAGTGCGATGCAAAGAAAAAAATATCTTGAATAATGAACATATGTATATACAGTTTCTCTTCTTCCACATTAAAGAGGAAACCAGGTTTTTCTGGGCATATTTACTTAGTAGAAATTCTTTTATTTCAAGCAAAATCTAATGTCATATCTATTTCTTGACCAAAAAAAAATAGAAATGATATCCCTAGAGTTAAATTATCTAAAGCAGACAAACGAACTCGTCTCATACATGAAATAGCTTCCCTTATACTTATCTGATGAATTGCAATTAGGTATTAAAAGAGTCGATAAAAAGATAAAAATACAACTTTTGCAATACGCTCCAAATTGAATTTATCTTCAAAAACAAAATAATTAAAGAGCTATAATAAAAAAATAAACTACAAGAAAATATGCCGATAAAGGTTACCTTGGTTTATTTCTGATAAGCAAATTCTCTTTTCTGAATATAGATATTGATAGAGTTTTAATTATGTGCTGCATTAATATGGTTCTGATTGTGCATGTTTTTGTACGTATGTACTCGAGTGTGGCTTACAACAAAGCATATAGTCTAATTTTGTTATCGAGTTTTTTTCTGCTTGCTAACTGCTAATTTGAGCCAAAATAATACTGCATGCATGTGGCTGACTGTTAATGGCTAGCGTTTATCTTGTGATTCGTTTGCGAGTTTCATAGACTCATATTGAACTGCACTTATAATGGTAAATTCGCGCGACCGTGCAAACTTTCAATAATTGGCATGAAGTACGATGCACGATCCAAAAAAACGGTACCAAAAGAAAGCAACTTTATTTCTTCTCACTTCGATTTAAAAAAGTTGCAAAAATGAGTTATTGATCTCAAGTTTCCGAAGGTACCTCAAGTTTACAGTGCATTTCCCACATGTAACTTCTTGCACAATACGAAGCTGCACGGTCAGCAGCAACCAATCTAGGCAGTCTACGAGTGATTTTTGATCTCTGTAAAAATTTTCAAGAAAACTGACACGCGTTAACAATTCCGCAACATGCAACTCTATTGCAGAATCTTAAAAAAAAAACGCGTCACAGCTCTCTATGAATTATCTGCTACGCTGCGCATCACGCATGCAACCACATCACAAAGTAGCTTTAAGGGTCGGTGTTGAATCTGGGTCGTTTTTGAGTAGGTAGTGACCTACATTATTAAAACTCTAAGTTTAAAATGCAAACGATTAGGCAGTAATTTCGCTGCTCGCTTTTCTGAATACAACAGCTACCTGCAAAATATCATTATTTTTGCTTATCGTTAAACAAACTCAAATACACCTACTCTTCCGAAAGATCCAAAAATTAAATGAGTCCTAAAATATAAAGCATGGGCGCCAATCAAGCTGAAAGGCACAATGTGCTGTTCATGCAATTTTACTCTGCCTCCAAAAACTGCAATGCAAAGGACCTCATAAAACTCAGGCATAAAAAAAAGTATTTTACTTCAGGTGCATGCTTAGTATATTTAGTGCAATAGTATTATATTACTTTTCTTACTACAGATTAGTGATGTCAACAACACAGTAAAGCGCGAGCTGAAAACTGCACATTCTTTAACTCACATGAAAGAAGTTTTTTAAATTTTTGTCACGATTACCTTCTGTTACAGCATAGCGTGGTGGGGCAAAAATAAATCTCCAACATTACTTACTTCAAATTCTGCCCAAAGGCAAGCCATCTGAATACAAACACAAGCTATCGATTTTGCAGTGTAACGAACACCCCAATTCGTCATATGCAGCCTTAAAAAAATGGAGTTCAGTAATCTCACATTCTTTTTAACAAAATACTAGATAAATGAATTACCAGAGTAAATATAAAAGTATGCACATATATTTAAATTCCAAAACACATTTACTCAGATGACAAAAAATAATGTAAGTATTCAACAGCATACGAAAAACTCACATATCACTAGCAAACCAGTAAGCTATTTCAGATATTCTTCTATTTCCTGAGGCATCTAAAACATTTTATATTACATAATAAATGATTTTTTCCGTACATACAGAAACTATTTTGACTCTACCGGAAAATGTGTCTTAAACGGTAAAACAAAGAAAAATAGCTAATAAAAATCATTAAGTGAATGAAGTCTGAAGAATTCTAAGAACTTTTACTATTAGGAACGAATGAAAATAACAAAGTGATAAAGCATAGCTTACGTAAGAACCAATCTTGAAAACTAGAATCTAAAAAAATTTTATTTCTCAACAAAATTTATACTAAATACCATTTCGTACAATAATAACGCATCTTATCTTCTCAGCTACACAAACAAGAAGAAATTAAAAACATCAAAGCTAACCTCGTGCAAATTTCTGCATATGGGTCAAAACGTAAGGATGCGGGATGTCCACAGATAAGTCGAATGCTATATAAAAGTGGTACATATATTATGCATAAATTTATCTTTATAGTCATACTTATTATATGCACTGAATTTATTTGATGCTGCTAAATTTGTCGAAAGTCATTATTGGTTTTTGTCGTCGCAAAACCCTAAAACTCTACAAGAAAACGAATATTATTTTTCATATTTTTCTGGATATATTAAAATAATTCAGAAATAATTACCAATTGTTTGCAGAACAAGGTTTTCCAGAGTAACAATCAACTGCGAAGCATCATGAAGACGCTAAAAGTTACATTTTTCGAATATATACGATGATTTTAAGAGGCGTAAATTCCAATTTTAGCAATGAAATATTGAATGAGAGAAGACTAACACTTTGGTCAATGTGTTGAGAGTATGGAAACTTAATCGCCCACCACACTCGTACTACGTGGTCTAACTTACGAGGGCATTCTTCTGATTTTCCCGCTAAAAACAGGCATGCAGCAGCAATATCCTGAAAAAGCTTCTTAAATCAATTATAGTATATAAATTCTGATTACGAGTTTGGATTAGTTTAAATAATGCAGTAATTAAGATTTGTAAAATAAAGGATCAGTAAAAAACCTATATGATACTCAATTCTTCTGTGTTTAATCAATTATTATATAAAGTTCTCACCCGAGGATCAAACTTGAAGAAGGAGTGAAAGACGAAAAATCGATGCATATGCATCATTGCAGCACAAATGCAAAGTTGAGATCTGAAGTAAAGCTATAAATATGACGAACCAAAACGACAAAAAATGAAATCATTTCATTTAAGATGAAGATACGATAATTTGAAAATTGTTTACAGTGTACTTTCAAAATTTTACAATTATACATTATCATGATTCATCATGATATTATTCTGATTTTCCCGCTAATGCATTAACGCAAAACATTTAAAATAATCCGTGAATTAAGAAATAATGCACAAATCAGAAATTTTGCATAAAATAACTTACATCCGAACACGAGATTCATGATTCAACTTGTCAGCCATTTGATGAATAGTGTTAGCTGCAACACGCCGTCTCTTCAGTTCCTGAATTTCAGATTCTCTTAGGCTGTAATGAAGCTATAGAAATGCATTTGTATAGATGAAACATATAAAACATTAATTCTTAGAAATATGTTCTCAAAAAAACACTATGAGAACATAATACTAAAAATTCCACAAACCATGTTTTGTAATTCAATTTTAAAAAAATCTTAGTCAATTCAGTTTTGCTATACATATCAGGATATTTGTTAAATACTAAACAAAACGACGAAACTTCCAATACAATTTTTATGTTGCTGAAACTCATCATTTCATAAAAAACATTAGATAACAAAAGTCCTGCTACTGAAGTATTTTAAAAACAGAAAAAAACTATAATTCTGTTTCAAGATAAAGAATTTGAATGATAATTAAAGATCTTCATACCTCTTCTGGCGTCATGCCTTCTCTTATACTGGGGACTTTCATCAACTGTTCATGACTAAAAATCCAACGAGAATACGATGAGGTTGAAGCAAAAGCTGTAGCTGCCGCAGCTGACTGACGTTCACTTGACCCTATCGGTTGTAATGCATTATTTGTTATTACGCTTACATTTGCCGTTGACATTGACAACTGTAAATGGGAATTCGTTCAAACAATATTATTTTTTGCACAACACACAATGCAACCAGCGAACTTAAATATCTAAACTCCCCATCATGAGGAAAACAAGAAACACAATTCCAACTAAGCAATGCAGCATCGACACTTTTTTAGAACAAATTAAAAGCAGAGAACTCTTAGCAAGAAAAGTGACTTTAAGAATATAAAAACCCATTACTAAAAAACAGTAGAAAAAACAAGAAAGAACTCAAAACAGCAGGATGATACCATAAAGGCTTAACACTGGAACTATATATACGTATAATTTTAGTAAATTCGCAAATCTCTACCCTTCATTCAAGAAAACGAAAGAAACTGAAAAGAGTCAAGCATTACACTTATTTTGCTGATGACAATGAAAGATTTGCAAGAAACAAAAGAAATTGGACAAATCAGATGAAATAAAGTATAGTCTGCTAGAACTTCACACGAAAATAAAAAATTGACACAAAAGCGCATCACAATCGGTTAGGAGAAAACCCCTACGTCCGTACAACTAGCAAACAAATATGGTAAATACCTAACATAGACTTGACTTACGTGACAAATACATTTCAAGAACCTCCCGGACGCGAACGCGTTAAAGCACACGCGTGCGGTCGGAAATCCTGCTGCAGCAAATAATAATGCGCGTAAAGCGGTATTTCAAATTCAGTTACAATATGCAATTTGTATGACTCATACAAAAATTTCCTCATTCAAACTTGTATTCAAAAAAATTGTAGCTTAATTTTTTTTTCGTGTGTTTATGATTTAATTAAATTAATTATATATTCAGAAAAAAAACTTCATTATGATATAACTTTTTTATGGCTTATGAAGTAATTCTTAAAAATTATTAAAAGAGATTAAAATTGATTTACACTTCGTTTTATACTTTCTTCTGAGCATAGCAAATGCTATTTCCTTAATATTTCAGCAACATTTAACAAAATTAATATCATATTTATCATTCAGTCTATTGAGGCTAATCTTAATACAAAAATCTTAGTAATTTTATCCAAACATTGTCAAAAAAAAATCCTGAAACAACTTAATCTATCCATTGCAACAAAAATCATTGAAATTAAATTTTTATAAAATGTATACACGTGAATTTGCTTGTAAATGGACGTGTTTTACGTGTTTTACTCAGTTGATGTTAACACTAAGTTGTATGTGCAAAATAGAAAGATAAAAGAAGATTGAAAATAGACAGATTAGAAGAGGCTTGAATACGAAGAGCAAAGGCTTGGAGGCGGCGCTGTTTGCAAAGCTTAAGGCCCTGTCTCATGTACAGGCAGGCCTATAATCAGAAGCACTTTCTCCTTTCCGTTGCTATTCCTTTCATCTGAAAAATTTCTTCTAATACTTTCAACTTTTTGGCTATTTTCAATTATTTGGCATATTTATTCTTGGCGTATGTAAAGAAGCCAACTAAAGATGTGCAGTATTTTTAATTTTTTACGTATTCTTAAGAGACTTCTCAAATTAGCTAACTTTTTTACTTAATTATGCAATATTTCTCTAATTTTTTTGATTACATGTAATTTAAATTTTTTTTTTTTTGAAAATTGTGCGAAACTAATTAATTGATTAATTTTATAACTTATAAAAAAGCTTTCGTTCAATATTTGCTACATTTTTTGAAAAATGAAAAATTATTAGCAAAAAATAAAAGAATAAAATTATTTTTACTAAGAAATGTATGACTTTATTGCATGATGTTAGCTTATTAACTACGAGAGGTACACTAAAACCAGAAAGTTAAATTACCTAAATAAATGATCTATTACTGTTAGAAAATGAATAGACTTTTTGACTTTTTAGCCATTTTTTACCGTAAGATAATTAAAAATTGGGTTATTGATGGAAACGATTGGATGAAATAAACTAAAAAAGTAATTTTTGAATACTTTCATTCCTTAATTAAACTTTTCCTTGAAGTGATCTTCATGTAAACGTCATACAAGCGTGAGATATTGACTTAAATGTGAAATAGCAAGCATTTTTGCCTACTAGAAATCAAAATTTTGCATAATTGTTACTTTTTATGGTGTTAAATGACAAATTAAAAGACATATAACACAATTGCAAGCTCCTAACTTCTTACAATTTTTAATTACTTAATATTTAGCTTTTAACCTATTGTTAAAATTAAAGTCACGGAATGTCTTGAAAAATTCAATCTAAATAAATATATACATATTTTGGTAGAATTCACATTAAAAATCAATTTTAGATCATAATTGCAGCTGCTTGCTTAGTTTGAGCATCAGATAAGTCAAAATTATTTTAAAAAATATTCAAAGTAATTGAAAATATATTAAAGTTATAAATTAAAATTTTAATCTGGAACTTTTCTTTGCAATTGCTTATATTGTTATTTTATAAGCTGCGCAACGTGAAAAATTTATGTCGAAGTCATGGCAACCGATAAATTAACAAAAAAAAAGTTGCGAACTTGCAAGTTGTTATATGCTTCTACAATAAATTAAAATTAAAAATTAAGTTCTTTTTTGTTAAGTATTTAATTTTCATCAAAATTAAATAAGTTGAAAATATTTTTTGTTAGTTGTCATTTCAGTAACTTAAAATTGCTTTGAAATTCATAATAAACTAACTCAAAAATGATTAACTTTCAAAAATTTAATTTTTAACAAATTTTTTACAATTCTATAGTCACTCTTTGAATGTCATTTATCGTTTTAAATTATGCAAAAAGAAGGAACAATTCTGTGTCATATTTGAATATTGTGCTAAGTTATTACTAGCAATACAAGGGATGTAAATATTTTTATTTGGTGAGCATTTGAAGTCTGACCAAAAAAATAATCATTTGTAGATATTTAAAAAAAATTGAAATAAGCCAATTCATTTTCATAAATAGATCACTTTCAAATTCTTCACTTTAATAAGTCTAGTCAAATGAATTGGCAAAGCATTATTTTGCGCAAGTAATCTTAAGAAAAGTTGTTTCTGACTTTTGCTATTAACACAAGTTTATAAATCCTAAACTAATATTTTCATATTTAACTCAAAAATATGTCACTTTCACGAAAGCTTTCTAAAAATAAACAGATAATATGTCAAATGTGAAGCTCTGAAAATGATAAAAATTTTTTGTATGATTTGTTTTCTACTCAAAACAACTCACATTTTGGCAAAAATTAGGTCAGTTATTTTTTTTTAAAACTTTTAACCAAAATTTTAATTAATAATATTAGAAATTGTTTCCTAATTAGTCTTAGCACTATTCGATTAATTTCAATAAAAGCTTGTAACACGTAAGTAAAAAATTCTACACGTAAAAGGTATTATTTATGAAGCATTACTGTTTAATATTTGGCAAAAAAAAAAGTGAAAAAATACTCAAAAAATATTTTAAAAAGTTAAAATATATGTATATTTATGAATTTTCCATTATTGAAACATTCAATTTCCGTTCAAATTATCAAAAATCTAAATCACAAATCTAGTTATGGCTCTCATTTTAACTAACGTCTATTCAAGTGTCACTTAAAGTAATAGTAGCGTTTGTTATGCGCGTTTAGCATCTAAGTACGCAGTCTTAACTAAATACAAAGTTTTTATTAATGACAAAAGTTAATTTACAACATCGTCAGGCCTCTCACTGCTAAAGTTGCTAGTATAAACTTTTCGAATTTCCATACGTATCCTTCATTTCCATACGTTTTCCTTTGGTGCCTGGTCCTGCTTAATAAGCTCAAAATTTGAATTAATAACCTAATTCTTTCAAAATAATCAAACAATATCAATTATTTTTGCATGCAGTGAATATTGTAAATTTATCTGAAAATCGAAGAAATTTCATGGCTTCTCTGCAAAAATTTATTAAATATAATAATAATTTGTTGTATTTTCTAATTTTCAGGCATGCATTATTTACAAATTTCTCAGTCGCCTTTTCAGTTGAAGAATATTCATTATTATTCATTAGAATAACTTATTATATTATAAGCTTAATCTTGCTTTTAGCTGTTAAATCTGTTCTACATAACTGATTTGCTTGCAATATTACTGAAAAAAATTGTTTAGCAAAAAATTCTACCATTTTTGTTAATTTTCTAATGCATTCTTTTGAGAAATCATCAGACAGTAAGCAGGTAATGGAATCTAACGGAAACTTATCAGGTACTAATTATTCATGAAAACTGCTGAATCTTAAAATTTTGTAAAAACTGCTAAATATCAAAATCATCTGCAAAGCTGTGAATCATCAAGTTCTGATAATATTACCAGGTATCAAGAACTTAAAACCACTTTCCTATATTTAAATATTGACAAAATCTATTGACTTCAAGAATAAATTTGTAAAGTATTTTCTAAAATCATCAATGAGAAGCAGTGAAAAACTACTATAGCTATTGCTTATAGATGGATTCAAATCTACAATTTGTACTTACCTCTCACTTCTGATTTTCAAATTTTCGAAAATAAAACGGGTTCACAGGTGCAATTCTGATTTAATTTGGTTTGATTTGATCTAATCTGGTCTATTTGAAATTTGAACTTCATGGATGAGTACAGCAGCGCTGGCAATGAGCTTAATTCATTATCAGTTACTTCAACAAGCACAATCTTACCTTCAAGTACAACTGAATTTGAAACTGCACTTACTGGTCATCTTACTTGTGGTGCTATACTTCTATCTATCATTATGGGAGCAATTTCAATAATTACAGTTATAGGCAATTTAGCTGTGTTACTTTCTTATTATTTGGACAAAAACATTCGTCAACCGAGCAATTATTTTATTTTTTCATTGGCGGTATCAGATTTGGCAAGTTTTACTTTATAATTTGCATTCATATATTACTCTGTTTATTTGATAATTAATCAATGCACTAAAATTAAATTATTAAGATAAATAGTAAAAAAGAATTCGAATATTTTCATTTTTTTCAAGTCATTTTTCGATAGTTTTGGTATCAAATTATTAATTCACCTAATAAATAGCACTTAATAAATATGCTCTTGCAAATTCTTCTGGATTAAAAGCATTTTGCAAATTTTATTACTATTACTTTAGTCTTATGTGCAATGCTAAAGCCATGATAACAAAATTATCAACAATTAGAACATTTTTATTTGATTGGCACTTTTGTGGATAATTTTTTTAGTGCTAAAAAATTGAACAGCAAGTTTATAAAAGTAAAATATAATAGCAAAATGACGCTTTGTCTCATTCTAAATTTTTCTAACACTCAATAATTTCTAGCATAATTATAAAAATTCACGTTAAGCTACGTGAGTTCGTTAGTCTATATTGTATTAACATTGTATAAATTATATTGTAGCAATTTTTTAGTTAAATATAGAGGAGTTTAATTCCAAATGAATTAGCATTGAAATTGATAATTATCTTTTAATTAATATTCTAGCGCGTTCTTTAATGAAGCTATGTTACTTATTAACTACTGATATCTAGATTAGACAAATGTTCATCAGTCTTGAAAGGTTAGTTACATATTATAATGTCCCTAAAGATTGCTAATCTCCATCTTCGAAAAGTATCTTAAATTCAAATTCCTGAATGTACATATATATGTATAAATATATATTCAGAAATTTGAATTGTAATATAAAAGTAAATTAGCAATTTATAAAATTAATTCTAAATTGTTGCTGGGAAAAGTGTTACAAAAATTTTTTAATCATATAACTTATTTACTTAATTACATTATTATCATATCATAAATTGATTACACAACTTTTATTTTTTTCATACTTTTTTATTATTACTCACTAAGAACAATAATATTATTCAGTGATTATATTCAAAAAATGACAGAATTTATATTCAACACGTGTTTTCAATGTCTTACTTATTAGAAATGCACAAATGATAAAATGCAAAATATTTTCACTCAATTGTTAGAATAATTTGCACTTCACGCTTTACTGAAGATTGTGTCAAAGAAGGTAAACTTAATTCTTGGCAAGAAGAGAATTGATGGAGCTGAAGGTTTAACTTCGTTTGAGCAGAAGGAAAGAAGACAAAAATTTGAAGTTTTAGAACAGAAAATTCAAAAAAAAAAATAAGCAAAAATAACTGTCAAAAAAAGTAAAAAGAAAATCTTTTTTACAAATAAATTGTTAGAATTGCTAAAAGCTAAAAAAAGCAAATCTACAAGTAAATTGTCGTTAATGCAATTATTAATTATTTGAATTGTATGCTATTTTACATCACAAAAGCACTTTAAGTAAAAATTAGAAAAGTGTTAAATGATGTCATTTTATTATTTAAAAGTTAATAAAATATTCAAAATAGTAAAAAAAAAAAATTTGTAAAAGTAAAATTAATTAACTTTCTTTTTTCAGTTCAAAATTTGTGGCATTTGAACTTGAATAAAACTTTGTGTAATTTAAAATTTTTTCAAATAACATTTTGATAGGAATAACAACTTTTGCTATTAAATGTCAGTATATTTAATGTTAGTTTTTAATGTAATGCTAGATTTTTTTTAGTCTGCTATTGATATGATTTTTATTTCAAATAAAATCACGAAAAGAGAATACTTTTTAATCTTTAAATTGCTTTAAAATCTCATTAAAAGAGAATCTTTGCAATAGATGCATATTTTATAGCTTAGTATTTATTCAAACTAAAGTTTAAAAATGTTTTAATAATCAATGATGACAATTTTGAAGAAAAATGATTCACTTTATTAATAATTTCAAAAATGAAAAAAATTTTCGCAAAAATTAAATTTAAAAAAAAATGCAAAATAATTTTTTGCTAATTTTTACACCTGTCATATGAAAATTTGCTTTGAAAAACGTAATAATTTCAAATTTTAGCTCGAAATACGAGCAAATTTTTTGTTAAAAATACTTCAGCGGAAAAATTGCAGTACTCATTTTTGCAAGCAGAAGAAGCAAATTTATCCTGCAATACTATTAGCTTAATTTTCAGGCTTAGATTTTTATTTTATAACAAGTCGACTTTTAATTTGAAAAATGCCTTTAATTGCGAAAAAGTTGAATCGAAATTTAAACGTTCTAAGGATGCATTTTGAAAAAATCTTCAAACATTTGAAAAGGCTTCAAAGCTTTTTATTAATTAAAGCAAATTTTTGAATTTTTTTTTCGCATTTTCAACCTTTTTTTAATAGTTTATTATTGAAAGTTAAACGATGTAATTTTTTTCTAAAATTTATTAGGCGAAGAAACAGATAAATAACAAATTAGTAATTTTTGGTCATTGATATTTGTAGAAATTTAGAAAAGTGACTTAAGAGCAAGAAAAGAATTAGTAAAGCTAAAATGAAAACAATAAAAATGTATTATTTTTAAATTTTATTCTTGCTTTAATTCTCAGTGATGTGACATTTTTTATTAAAAAAATTTGCTTAAAATCAAAAATTGATATCAAAAATTATTTTTAAATTTATTTTTAAAATTCTATGCTTCCATTTTTTACACTCTATCATACATGATATTATTGATAATTTTATCAGTTGCAAAAAAAATAATTTGCATAAATTATTGCAAAACATTGTTTTAAGTCTATTATTTAAAATTCATGGAATTCTAGTCGTTCCACAACAGTGTAAAATCTGTAGAGTTTAAAACATAAAAAGCAAGCAGTGAATAAATATTCTTACAGCTCAGTGAACATGCAAATATTTTATGCAATTATTTCAAAAAGCAATCTAATAAAATTATTGAAAATTATATATAATCAAATTACATTTTTGTTTTAATATTCTAATTCAATTTTTTTCAATATTTAAATTCAAATTTGTGTTTATTTTTTTTTCGTTCAATTTTTATTAGTTTGCTTTTAATTTTTATGCAAATGGATGTAAAAAATTCATTAGCATTAGTTATCTGCGCTAATTATGATAATGTTATCACTATAATAACTCTTAAAATAACTGTGATTGGTGAGGTTAATCAAAATTTTATCATTTATCCAAAAATTTAGAATTGATGTATTTTGTTATCTTTTCTATTTAAAAATCAAAACAGTCATGACATGTCCTAACCAAAAATGATTTAATTACGAGAGAAAAAAGTAAGTAATATATGAAGAAAATATGGCAACATCATTTATTTGTATATTGCTTTCCTCGATTTAAATAAAGTACTCAAAAAAGTAAGTAATATATGAATTAAAAATAAGATTGACGAGTGAAACTTTACAAAAATAAATTGAGTTCAAAATAAGTTTTTATTAAATTATAGTTTTCTTAATATTTATTGTTATTTTTACTATTAACATCGATTCCTACTGTTATAGCACATTTCTAATGCATACATAATTAAATTATATAGAAGTCCGAGGGAAAAAATTGTGTCCAAGAAACAGAAAATAGCCTTGTTGTGAAAATAATATGAATCTTGGATTATTTGAGCATTAATTAATAAAAATAGTAAAAAATATTTTAAAAAAAGGGATTAAAATTTTAAAAAAAAATCACAAATTTCAAATTATTTTTTACGCTCAAATTAAAAAAAGAAGAAATAGGCTTATTTACTGCTTGTTCTTCGTGATATAATAATACTATTATCATAATTATTGATGCTATCATTATAACATTGATAGTATTATCAATTCCCATAATTCAAATAGGTTACACAAATTTAGTTTAATGCATTTAAGAAGATTATAAAGTAATTTTAACTAAAGCGGATATTCTTCCATTTTCAGTTCTGTTTATTTTCCCGCTATTGCTCATTTTTTTAAAATGCAAATAAGATGAAATGCGTCATTTGAACGAGAAGAAAGAATTATAAGTTTTCTATTCTCATTTTTCAAATTTTTTTTTTTACTTTTTTAAAAGGAAAAATTTGTTTACTTCCAACTAAATTCATCTTTGCACATTGAAAATATTTCTAAATTTAAAGTTAGTACGTGGAGATATGCGTATCCAACGAAATACCAAATAAAAAACTAACAATTTTAAATAAATAATTTGAAACTTTTTGACTGAAAAATTTTCTCAATTTGTACTGATTAATTCTCGAATGCTTGAGTAATTGACCTAGCAGATGTAAAACTCATTATGAAAATAATAACAGTTTATTACAGCAAAGACAAATTATCATTTCAAATTTAATCCTATGTATGAAAAGTTTTGCAAAAATAATTTGAATATTCGATAACATTTGATAAAATAGAATTATGAAGAGAGAGTGTAAAAATATTATCATTGGTAATTGATAATTTGTAAATCTACAAATGATTTAGAATAAAATTGAAAAGGAAATTAATTAAATTAGTGAGTATTTAGTTATCAATTGATTTCCAGTAATCTATTAATGTTTTTGATCTATTCATAACTTCTAATTTATATTTAGTTGTATGCAATCAACTTTATAATTTATAATTATTCGCATTTATTTCATTGCTTAAAGGTATTAGCTAGCTTGAAATAGCATTAAAATAATGCAAATAATTTTTGAAATAAATTTATTATTATAAATTATTTAGTATAAATTTCTTTGCTAAGTATTTGCTCATCTCATTAGAAATCAATTTTTTTAAACTCAAATTATTATTATTATTATTTTTTTTGTTTAGCTCAATGAATTTAATATATCCTTTTTTTCGACTTTTTTTTTAATTTTTGAAATGTGGAAGTAAACTTTTTTGATTGTCTCTTCTATGATTTTAGCAGTAATCTGTTGCCTTCAAGATTAATTTGCATAAGAAATAATCAAATAATCACTTATGCATAAATTTATGCCTTTCGGAATACTAAAAATTGCATATGAGATAATCAATAAATCGATCAGTTAATCAATACAGCTACATTTTTATATTTGTTACATTTGGTATTTTTTGTGTTCCGAAAGCAATAATTTTTGGAAAATTTTTAATTCATTTTTAAGGTTTTTTATTTTGAACATTTTTCGTTTGTATGATCAATTCAAAGATTTGTTAATTAATTATTAATATTGCTTGCATACTAGCAAAAAATTTAATTAATTATAAATTCAAAAATTTGGATAAATTATGAAACATATTCATATTTTATTGAATTCAACAATCATTAAAAAAATTTTTGATATTTCAAATATTATTTCTAAATATTACTATTTTATTTTTTGGTAAAATGATAATAGAGTTGATAATAGTTGAAAATAAAATAATGCAGCTGATTTATGAGCAAAAATATTAATATGTAATATTATTTTAATGCTAAAATCGATATAATCTGAAATATTGTTACTGATATTACTATTGCCAATAATGGCAGTTGTGTTTATAATCATTGTTATTAGTAAAGTAATTTTATTTTGAATGACAATCAAAATTTTGCAAATTAAAAAAAATTGTATGCTAGCATTAAAAGTATAAATCATATAATGAATCTTGAATAATAATAAAAAACTTGCTGATTTGTAAGATAAAAATTTTTGAAATTCTAGAGTATGCTAGAAATAGCAAAATTAATATTTACACAACTATCGTTACTAATTTTTGGCTTTTACTTCGTAATAAAATTCTGGCCTTTATTAGAAATGCTAATAAAGGCGTAAATTTAGTTATGCAGCTGCAATATAAGCTCAGGAGTAAAGTAACTCTTGACTATGCTTGATCGTTGAGATTTAGGCCTACGTGAGATTTTTAGGCTTGTCTGACTTTTCGTTATTTTCCCTTGAGGGTTAAGGACAGAAAGCAAGTCACTTCTGAGCTCTTTTATTCTTCAACAAAAGTTTATAACAAATATGCAATTTACCTAATTTTTTTTCTTACTTATTTTAGTTAAAAAAAGCAAAAAAAAAAAAAACAACGACATGCATGATGCTTTAATAATGCAAAAGAAAATGAAATATCGAACGTCTAAGAAAAATTTATTTCTTAAAATGAATTTAATCAAAACTTGCAATTGACTCTAAACTTTACTTTCTAATATTTTTAATGCTTACAATTTATTTTGCAGTACAAAAATTATTGAAATAAATAAGTAAACTTTACTTTGCTCACAGAATTGTTGAAGTCATAAATTAAACTCACATTGAACAGAACCAATTTAATATTAATAAAAAGTCTTTTGACTAAAAGTAAGTAAAAATTTAATAATAAATTGCTTTTTTTCGAATTTTGTTTGAATTTTAAAAAATGTTTCATTAATTATGGAAAAAATATAAAAAAGTGATGCATCATTACTTATTCAAAAATATTTGTAATAAATTTTAAAAGTTCTTGCAAACAACACTGAGGCATTAGTTTTGCTATGGATTTAAATAAAACTTAAAACTAAAATTTTTAGTGCAAAATCTTTTGGCATTTTTTTTGACTGAAAAGTTACACAGTAAATGAAACAATTTATTCCATTTTTGCTTATATATTAATTATAATTAAAGGTTTGAAGGGTTGGTTTAAATTTCAATGCTAAAGCAAGTCAAAGTTATTTGCATATAATTAATTGCAGTATTGTGAATATTAGCATTAAAGGCAAAAAATAGGATAATCTTTTTGGAAATCTGAATGTTACTAAATAGCAAAGGTAAGTAAATTTTGCTTTGCAAGTAAATTCATAAATGCAGAAGTTCAAAGTTCAAACTAAAAAGGAATAACATAGCCTTATTTATGCATATTTATCTAATTTCTACAATATTTCTCCAGCATTATTATCAGAATAACAAATCACATTTTGTTTCATTCCCTAAAAATTGAGTGTTTTTACCAAATACTAAAAAATATTAACGATAATATTCTAAAATTGAGCAGAATTTTCTATGCTTTAATTTTTTGCTTAATTTTTTTTGTTGATTTTCAAGTTATATAGTCATAAATTCATACAATTGGTGCATTATTTAATGAATCAATGAAAAAGTATTTAATTCTTACGTCTGAATGCGTAGATTTGGCTTACTGCGTAATAGCTCTCGTTAATTTTAACTAAGAATGAAATTTTACATACAATTCGTCAGATTCTCAATTTGATATGAATAATTCAAAAGTCACAATTCTTAAATTTCTTATAATTGAAAACAAAATTGAAAATTTTCTTGCTATCAGGGAAAGTATATAATTCATTTACTTTGTAACTGCAAAAAAAAATTTCATTGCTTCAAACAAAAATTCAAATATTCGACTATGCCAATTTTATTTCGCGAAAGATTCATTTCATATGCTTCATTTTCATTAAATATTCATTAAAAAACTATTTGTCATGCAAATTAGAGCCATTCTTTTGATGCTTTGGTCACGAATATCGAAAGAAAAATTATTATTATTATAATTATGATTAAGATTTTGTTTAAAAGACAAAAAAAATTAGAAGCAATTTTTTAAATATTTTGTGATTGTTTCGTTGACAACAAACAAAATGTCATTCAATCATTTGATAAAGTAACTGAAATTAATTTTGAAAAATAAAGTTTTTTACTCAAATTACATCTTTGTATTAGTATTACATTAGTACTTTTAGAAAGAAAGAGTATAAAAATGATTTGCT
>UYYF01004866.1:4807-28002 GCA_900618365.1 Thelazia callipaeda
CTTAAAGAAGTCAGAAAACTGATAGCTGTCATTTTATTGAGTTTGGATTATAAAGCAAGAAAAAATAAAGTTACAACGTCCAGTATTTGATCAACATTATATATCTAATGTTCGTTCAATCGTTCACATATAAGCAAAAATAAGCTTGACTTGAAATTGTAAAGATTAATAATTCGTAAACTTGTAGTTACATTTAAATCAAGTCATGTAGATTATAAATAAAAAATACACTTTTTTTAAAAAGAATTTTTTAAAAATCAAAATCAAAATTATAAAGTTGAACATAAAAAATTTGTTAAACTTAGATGTATAATCATTCTTCTAAAAGTTTGATCGTAAGATGATTTTTGTGGAATTTAGTCAATGTTAGTATAAGTATAAAACTTCTACTTATAATTACAGTCAAATAAAGTTTCTTGCAAATATTCAAATGCCATTAATGAACTTTTTGAAATGACTAAAATAACTTTGACAAAGTTCTATTTGAGATTATTTTTTAAGTTTGTTTTTGTTAGATTAAATTTATTGTTTGTTTGTTTATTACTTTTTGCACGCATCTGATAAAACATAAACTGCTCAAGAAAATTGTTGCTTCAATTTCTTGTGCTAAAGAAATATCTATAGTCTAAAATAGATTATGTAAATTCATTAATACAAATAATACTTTATTCAAATTTTAAGAAAATATTAACGTATATAGATGAAAAGTTGATTGAAGTAGTAATATTTAATAGCAATTGGAATTTCGCTATTATCCCGCTAACAAGATCAAAAAAGTGTAAGAAAAAATATTCTCAAGCAGATAACTACGCTTAACTTTTTCAATTGATCATACTTTATGCCACAAATCTAACCAGCTATAATTAGCATTATGAAGGGAGAAAAAATTTACATACTAAAACAGAGCTAGCATAAAATTTGCATATTTGATTAAATCTTCTAGTCTTACATCATAAATTTACATGTGTTAATTAAATTAGTACAATTATTATCATTCAAAAATTAATTTATCAATAGTTTATAAGTTTAACAGTCGAAAAATTTATCAACTCTTTGACTATGATAATTTATGTGAAACAATAATAGCACTAATTAATAATAATATGATAATATGAAAAGGAAAATTTTACTTTCAAATTGTTTTCATACCTAAATAGCATCAGTAATATTGAACAGATAAATAAGTTTAGTGAATAAAAGTAAGAAGCTAAGCTTATTGTTAATTCATACTGCAAGCAATAAATAGTGCTCAGATTATGAAGAGAAGTGTGCGTTGAAAGTTATTTAGCAAAGTGAACAAATTTTGATTCTGACAGACACTGAAACCGAAAATGCTTCATAGAAGACTAAAATTTGAGAGACAATTATTCAAATATTCTGTAAATTGCTTTTTTTCGGTATCTCATCGAAACTCACTGCATTATTGTATTATACATATTTTATGATTTTTGTTACTTTTTAAAATTACTGAATTTGAGCTTAAAATTTCCAATATATTTAATTAAAAAAATTGCTATATATTTATATGCATACATATGTATGCATTTTTATATTTAAATATACATAATGTGCATTTAAAGTTTATAAAAGTGTGTTTGAATTTAATGCTAATATATAAGCTTAATTTTATATCAAAAAAATTTTTGTTGTTTTTTTTATTTGTTTTGTTTGCAATTGTTTTTCTTTTTCGTTTGCTAAAAATGCAAGTTTTTGAATAATAAAAAAAACAAACTTTACTGCTTGTAATATCACTTTGACGAATAGCACATTCAAACTATTCTTAGTTAAATCAATGAGTTGCAAAAAATGTTCATTTCTTTTCATTGTATGTAATTGTGATTGCGCTCAATCTGATTGTGATTGTGCTCAGTTTTCTTTATTTTTTACTCAAAAATGAAAAAAATAGAGAAAGTTGAGCTATTACCAAAGCGCACTCTAATCATTATCATTCATTCTCTGTGCTGCTGCTATAAAAGTTTAGTTAGCATTCAAATTTGATCAAATTTAGACAATAACAGTCAATTTATTGTTTAAAATAGTTTGACAATGATAATAATAATGATAATAACAATGATAATAATGATTTTTTTAGCTAGAAAAAGTAATTCATTATGAGACTTTATTAAAAAAAGTGTAATAGATACACATTTAGTTCTACTCGTTATTGACTGAATCATTTTTGATCACATTTTATTTGATCAAAATTATCAAAACCGTATAATATTTAATTTTAAAATTTTATGACTATTTATAATCGTAAATATAGATCATGAAAGTAAGTACAAAATTTTTATGATACCAAGACGATAATCTGCTAAAAACTTGTATAATAACTTTTGTAATTTCTACCATTTTTATTATCTACAAAATTAAAATTTGATCAAAAATATGAATTCAAATAAACAAATACATTATTTTTTTGCTATTAAAACTTAAATTCACATTTATTTATACAAATTTCACTTTATACAATAAAATATTTGCACAAAAATTGCTATATTCATTATTGTACAAATTGTATTAGCGGATTAAACTAATTAACAACTACAAAATGCAAATAATTGTGAACAAATTAACGGCAAAAAAATAAAATATTCAAAAAAGTACCTGATAACATTTATAATATCTCATGTTTAAGCTAAACTAACCTTAGTATTATTATAGGAACTAAAATACTATCACATAATAAAAGCTTGAATGATTACTTTGTAACGGATAATTAGCAGAGCTCATTACCTACAATCTCCTACTAGTTATCTTATCGACTGCATTAATGATAACATTATTTTGACTAATCATCCATCCATCATATTTTTATAGCAGTAACTTGCAGAAGTTTGCAATTTTTTAATGCCTTCTTAAGCAGTATTCAGTGGAAATTCTTATGCTTGAATTTTATTTTACATTAACAATTTTTAACAATCTTATAAATTAGAATTTAAGTAAGAACAAGTACTTTAAAAATAGTACTCACCTATAATGAAGCCAAAACATGGCTTATAATATTATCAATTCTCTTATCAAATATTTTATTACTTTTTATTGTTGCAGAGAAAAATAGTCTTACATAACTTTGTAATAAAGTAAGTATGTGAGGCAGTGAAAAAAATGCCAAATTTTCGAAAAATCAAAATTGTTAGAAAATTTCTAAATTTTAACAAATCTAAAACTTAAAGAATCATTTAACATTTTGTCAATCCTTTTATGATTACTTTCAAAATCCATCTGAAGTAAAAAATGGATTAGAAGAATAAAAGTTTTATTTATAAAATTATAATAGTAACGATCTAATTTTGTTACCTAAAATCATAACAAATCAACAGTAAATTTTGTTCACTAAATGTGATAAAAATGAATGTGGCATATAATTTAAATAAATCAAGCCAGTCCAATGCTAAGTAAAAAATTTCATTTGCAGCAAGAAAATTGCAAAATTTGATAAAAAGAATAAAAATAATAAGAGGATTAATGTTTCTAACGGTAAATACCAATAAGTAATAATGTGATTAATACTACCTTAATTTAATTTAATTTAATTTGACTTAATTTATTCAACAAAATCAAGCAAATTCATCAATGTTGACTGAACTAGTATAAAAAAGTAAGTTCATGAGATACTATTGTCTGATAAATGCAAACGAGACAAATATAATGGCGTCAGATTGTTGTAGAATGAAAAGCTTATAGTTACAATCTCATTCTAGCCTATTTTTTCTAGAACGAACTAAATTCCTTTGGGATAAAAGTTTGAAAATATTAAAAAAAAATAGAAAAAGAATAAGTTTGGTATAAAATTTCTATCTGTACTTTTTGATTTATATTCAATACTTAAAATTCAAAAAATTCTCAATCATAATTTTTATTTCAAATTCTTATCTTTTTTCGTTTCATTAATTATTTCTATACTTAAGTCTGCAATTATTTAATAAATTATTGCTTAATTTGTTTTATTTATTTTATTTTCGAATTTTTTAAAGAATAAATAAAATGAAAGTAAAAAACTTGAGTTATGATTTTTTTTATGATTGATAAATTTTGCCATTTTTTGGGTTAGAGTTTTTTCTTGCAATTAATCATTGCAATTTGAAAATGAAATCTTTGTTCAATCATTTTGCTGCAATTGCTTTTGAATACAATTCACTTTCCCATTTTCTTTGCTTATTTATTTATGACTGTAAAAATCTGAAAAAAAAAATCAAATACAAAACAAATACAGCAATCAAAATCAAAAATAATTCTATTTAAGCAAAATGTTGATAAAAAAGAAATATTTAATAATTAAGTTTTTAATTACAAATAAATCTTGAAATAGAATTCTTAATTTTTTCCGTAATAATTAATTGTTTTGTTAGAATAAGATAGATTATACTTGATTTTCAAGCTTAGTAAATAACTTATTACGTATACAAAATACTTGACGACTTCAAGTATCAAATTATGCTTTGCATTTTTTAGTACTCACATGAAAATTATCATGATTATCATCATTTAATTAGCTAATTTCAATTAATCTTAAACCAAAGCATAAAAATCTAAATAAATTACCAAAACGTTCCAATACTTTGCTTACCTAATTTTTAAGAGTGATTTGAGGATACACTATTTTTGAAGGATAAACGAATATTGTATTACAATTCGAACAATTATATTTTTACTAGTATGAGAAAATTTGGCACGAATAACACTATATATTCAAACTATTTTGATCTTAAACGTTCCACTTCCAGCACAGTAATAATCATAACATTATTAATATTGATATCAGTCTTAATATTAATATTATTATCAAAAATAATAACGATTATCATCATCATTGTAATAACATCAACTTCATATTAAAAGTCCAAAAAATACATAAATTTTAAACTTAAAAACATTACAAGCATTTTATTTCTAATTTTCACACACGCCAAAAGTTGAAAGTTATTTGTTTAACAATAAAAAGCGTGCAGAATTAATTGTTTTGAAAACACATTTCATATTTAGTTAAGCTCTTGAAAGTTTTATATTCAACTTTAGCTTGAAAAACTTCAATGACAGCTAAAAAAGTTTATTTTTAAGCACAATTTAATTAAAACACTTTTGCATGAATTGAAAGTATCAGTGTTCAAGTTTATTCTTCGGTGAAAAATATTCATTTGATAAGTTTTTATTAATTTGCAAATAATTTAGTCTTTTGTATTAATACAACTTTCTTAATCCTGGAATTACCGAAAATCGGTAGATGCATAAATAGATAATTTATGAGAGTATTAACTGATTGAAATCTATTTTTTACAGTATTTATTGATAATTATTTCATTACTGTAGCAATGAACGTTTAAAATAGGACTTTTGATATCAATCAGTGTATTTAAAATTTGTCCATTTGCTGCCCCCAAAATTAATTTATTTATGTTGATAATATTTATTAAATATGCCAACAAGTTATCCTAAAATGTTGCAAGTGGCAAAGTGATCAGTTAATATTTTGAGGTTCATGAATTATTTGCTCATTAATTTATGCTTAATCATTACCTGTCATAATTCAAAATTTAAAACAACTATGTTATACAGCTAAATTGCTAAAAAAAAAACTGCAATGTTATCTTTACAAATTTATTATTATATTAATGCTACTGATCTTAATGTGTTTCAATAGATTCATTGATTAATATAGCAATCAAGGCATTATTTTGCATAAAATTATATATTTTAGCTCAAAATAGTAGTAATCTTATTAAGCATAGTACTAAAATACATTAATGATAAATTTGTTGCAATTTTTAGTGATAATAACAGATGAATTATTACTTGCGTATTTTCCTCTATTACCTCGTCTGAAAGCAAAAATTTCAGCATCAAAATTCACCAATGCTTAACGTGAATTATGAACATGCTATTATGTTGTTTGCGGAAGTACTTATTCACCAAAATGGTTTCATTTCAAAACTATAATTACCTATTTTTCCTTCCTTCAAAAATAAAAAACAATTTGATATTTAAGCAGTTTACGTTTCTTAGAATTCTTTTGCTTACATTTTCAATTTACTTCAAAATTTTATCATATAAAGTTTTTCGTTTATTTTTATTCAATAGTTTATAAATCAGAAATGTTATCCTTTCGTTCTATTTATTGTATTGTGTTTTATACAAATTACAAAACAATTTTATACAAATTCTGATAAAGATAAATTTGTCTATTTTTTCAAAAAAACTATGCTATTACTTTAGAACAATTAGTACGAGTGGTAATTTTCAGAATTAAAGACTATTCTGTAGAACTGATTCACAATGGCAAACAAATGCAAATCCTCAGTAAGTTTTGCTTCTATATCTTATTATAAGTTTCAAATTATAAAAAAAAAATTCACCAAAATTACAATTTGAACTTTGTAGAAAAATGAATATGAAAAACAACATAGTTTGGTGTGTCAAGCCAGTGTTGATCGTTTGCAAAATACAGAAGAAAAACAACAAAATATTGAAAAATATCGCAAGGAACTTGTTGATTCAGTGGGATATCCATCGGCATGTCATTAATCTATATTTTACAATTACTTTTAAAGTATTATAACTTGTTTAAATTAACATCAAAGTAATTCATATGAGCAATTTAACTTTTTTCTCAATAAAATATATTATGCATAAAGTAATTGTCTATACTTACAGTACTATCAAATTTTATACACCTTAATATATTGAGTTTTTGTTCTGTATACTTGAAATTATGTTGTCTATTATTTCTAGAAAATAACGGATTTATTAATAATACCAAAAATAATACTTAAAAATGTAATCGACTTCGGCTTTGGCTAAAATAATACAGAAATCAGTTATGCATGAATTTTTTAATTGCAAAATATTATCATATCCGACAATGTTTTTCATATTGTAACTGTGCAATATTTTTATAAAATAATGCTTAAATTCACAAACAAAAACATTTAATTCGGTTTTAATAACTTTTCATAGTTATTTTTTTAAAAGTATCTGTAGTGAAAAACAAAAACAAAGCAATAATTATCTAAATTAATATATTCGTCAACTTAATTCAATTTATTTCATGCAACTAATCTGCGTTATATCAATTTTCTTCTAATAATTTTGCAATTTTTGAATATTACTTTTGTTAATATATATATACATATGTACTGGTCAGTTTAAGATTTTAAACGAACTTAACGATGAAGGTATTGAACTTATTTGGTCATCAAGTTTTGATGCAACTTTGAGACTTGCTGTAATAATGGCAGTTGAAGGTAATTAAGCAATAATTAATCTTTTCATAATCACTTATCTTAAGCTTTCTAAATATTTGTTATTTAATTTATTATTACTAAAGAATGAGTGATTGATAAATTTGAAAAAAATTCATCCTAAAATATTCATCTAAAAATTTATAATTTTTACTTTTCTGTATACCCATGCATTTTTGATAATTTGTTTGTTTTATTTTGATAATTCCTCTCTAATTAACAATTAAACTTGCAGAAGACAGTGCAAACTTTTTATCATCAATGTTGATAGAATTTGAACAAAACGGTATAAATATAAAATACGTTGAAATACGTCCAGAACTTCAACAAACTGGATTCTATGTTAATAAAAATGTTACAAGCAGTTCAAAAGGTTTCAAAAATATTAGCATCAGCAACTACTGTCAGTAATGATAACATAATATAATAATATAATTATAAAGAGTATAATTGTAGTAATCGAATTTAAGTTTAAATTAAGATTACAAAAACAAAAAATTAATAATTTCATTTTTATTTAGTAAAATTTGATATCATCGCTAACTGTGAGTGCAAGAAGGATGCATTTTTACGAGCTGCAAAAAATCTAACAACAAACTATACTGTGAAGCAATTAAGCGTTTATAAAACTAGCGATCAGTGGTTGGAACGAAGTATTTGACCTTTGTAACTAATATCAGTGATCTGTTTAAAAAAAAATGACTATTCATAACTTATTGCTGATTATTTACTCGTTGAAGAAAAATGAATAAGCAAACAATAAGATGTAGGCCACAAATGTAAATTAATTTCAAAATTTATATTTAAAATTTCGTTCCAAAATCAATCTGTATTTGATTATTTAATTGCCTATAAAGTATCGTTCAATATAATATTAAAGATGAAAATTAGAATTACGCACGAAAAATTATGCATGAGAAATTATTGCAGTACATATAAATGATAAAGTCAGTTATTATTTAAATTTTGCTTTCGTACTTATCTAATTTAAAAGTTATTTTTACTTTTATATTATTTGCTAAAAATTTATGGCTAAAAAAATTTGCAAGAAATGAGAACAGAACATGAATACTGATATATTTTAGTTCCATGGTTTCCTCGGCATATTTCTGAACTAGATAAGTGTTATCACTGCAGTGTTAAGTATGAGCCAGCAACTGATCCACGACATCCGGTATTTAAATTGAATTATAAATTTTTTTTCTGCATTTTTGTTGATTATTTTAATTCATTTTTTAATTTTTCTGATTCTAGAAATTTAACTTTTTAAAGTATTATGCTAATTAAAACGATCACTGATTGAACCAGAATAACTTCAGTGATACTAGCAATCAGTGTGATGTAATTTTTCTGCCTGAACTAACTATTTTTCCTCAAAAAAAGAAAGAAAAAAAATTTCCCTAGCACATTTTTATTCTCATTGCATACTTTTAAATAAGACTGATTACATTTATTTTAAAATAATTCAAATTATAGGGATATGGTGATGAAGTATATATTCAGCGAAGAAGACAATTAAATGCTATAGCTGGAACTTACAAGTAGTATGTTTGATAATTGCTGTACTGACATTAATTAATTTTTTTATTAACGTCAGATTTAAAATATTATTGATAATTTTTTAATTAAGTATTTATATTTTTAAGTCAAATATTTATGATATAAAAAAGGCATAAATTTTAAGATACTTTATATGAGAGCATTCTCAAGTGCTAAAATTGACAATTTCAAATATTAAATAGTATTAATTCACAGATGTTTGTTACATTTTCATTAAACCTACCAAACAGAAGAATATAATTAATTCAATTGAATAAAAATGTTATTAATAATTTTTTTCAAAGGAATACAAACATTTTTAGTGGTGAATGCTTACCAGTCATTGAATATAGTGAAGAAGAACATAAAACTTGGGAGACTGTTTTTACTCAACTGAAATCGCTACATTCTACTCATACATGTTTTGAGTACCAACAAAATTTTCATCAAATGGAACAAGAAGGACTTTTTGATTCAAAACGTATACCAAAATTAGCAGATGTTGACCGATATCTTCAACGTATATTTATTTTATTTTTATAGTATAATAAATTTTATTTATTTATTTATATTCATATTTTAGTTCTTATATTTGAAGGAAGAAGAAAATTTTAATTGACAAAATAGTGAGAAAAATTGTTTTTCTTTTTAAATTTGATTACATATTATATTGGTAGAAAATTTAAAATTTTATATTTTTTGTGAAAATAAATAATAATCATTTTGATAAATTAATACAAAACTGTACAAATAAAAGCATCACTTGAGAACTAAATTAGTTATTGGAATGTTTTACAAAAAAACAAAAAAACTCGAACATTATAAATATGATAAAATACTGATTTGATCTATGTATTTGCTTATTTTAACCTGAAATTTTTATGTTTTCTAGATTATATTTTTTTAAAGTTTTCCTATCATTGTTTAATAAATAAGTCAAAAATATTGAAAGATACACGCACTAAATAAAAGCATAAGCTTTGATAAAAATATTTCTACTTTATTCAGGTAAAACTGGATTTATGCTACGGCCATGTTGTGGACTATTAACTGCTCGAGATTTCTTAGCTAGTTTAGCATTTCGCGTATTTCAAGTATGTTTAATGACTACTTTTAATACAAAATATAATTTAAATATAATTTGATATAGTCAATTATATTAACATAATTTTATCCTTTTTTCAATCACGAAATGTTTTATTTTTTATTTAATTAATCGTTTTAAAGAAGATTTATTATCAAATTTTCAGACGACAATTTACATTCGTCACCACCGCTCACCTCATCATTCACCAGAACCTGATTTAATTCATGAATTTTTGGGGCACTGTCCTATGTTTGCAGATCCATTCATTGCGCGATTCTCACAACAAATTGGATTGCTATCATTAGGAGCAAGTGATGAACAAATTGAACAACTTGCTACAGTATGCATCAAATTTTTTGCCATATTTTGCACAAATTAAATATTTGTATATTTTAAAAACATAGTAATATTTTATTGAGTAGCATCAAATTTGATATAGTCAATAAAAATCATTATAATTATAATTTGTGGTGCAATAAAAATCACAATATATGTTAGTAAAAAAAATTGTTTAACTTAATTGATGGAAGACAAATGATACAAATTATAGTGCTATTCAAAATTGCTTAATTTAAATAAAAGGTGATTGATAATGAGTACAGTCTAAGAAGGATAAGTTTTCGCTCTTGCCTCCAAGCATTTTCTAGTCTCATTACTTCTTAACTCGAGAATGAATTGCATAACAACCTAATTTTTTATTCAGATTTACTTCTTTTACTGTGCTCATAAGTTATATCTGCTTAGGTATATTGGTTTATAATTGAATTTGGATTGTGCAAAGAGAATGGCAAATTAAAAGCAATTGGCGCTGGCTTACTTTCTTCTTATGGTGAACTTATGGTATGCTTAAATAATTAATTGCATGATATCGCTAAATTAAGTTTTCGAAATTTATATGTATATAAATAAAATGTGGAGGTTAGTTTTAATATTATTTATTAATAGTATTTTTAACAAATTTTAGCAAATGTAATACAGCAAATAATTCAAAATTTAATTAGTGCATATAATTGTTAGAGTAATCACTGTTTGCTAAATGAAATTTCGTATAAAATTCAGTATTATTGAAAAAATAACAAATAAATATTCAAATTTTTGCATTATGAATCGTTGAAAGCAATCACTTTCCAGTAAGCAATAAAAAAATTAATTTTTCAAAATTAGAAAAATAAATTTAACAGCATGCTTGCTCCGATAAACCGCATCATGAAGAATTTGATCCACAACGGACAGCACTACAAAAATATGAAGATTCTGATTACCAACCGCTTTACTTCGTTGCAAATTCTATCTCTGATGCAATGACTAAATTACGGTACTTTGTGAATTTTTGATTCAAATCAAACTTATAACTTTTTTAATTATTTTTTAATTAAATTCACTTATTAATTTCACTTTCTCATGCAACTTATTGCGTTTAAAAGATATTATAAACAAAATTAGGTCTTTATATTCATGTATTTTTGCTATTTCATATTTATATTAACGAAAGTGTTATTATCACAATTCCGTTATTTCAATAAGCGCTAAACTTACACCAGTGACAGTAATGATAACAATGTAAAAAGTCTTTTTTAGCTTCAAATAAAAAGTTAAATTAGGTGTGCACTAATTAAATTAATGAAAATTCAGGGTTTTTGCACAAGAATTTCCACGTTCGTTTTCGGTAGTATATGAACCATACACCAAATCAATTGAAGTGATCAAAGAAACAAATGATCTCAAAAATGGATTGAATCGTATCAAGCAAGAATTATCATCGTTTACTGAAGCTATCAAAGTACTAAGTTAGATCATGGGTGATCAGTGGACATTTATTATGCACTTCAAAAGTTATGAGTAATTAGTAGAATCATTTTATATCTTTTCATATCATTACAGAATAAATTTATAATTGCTTAGGCTTTATACTTATTTGCTATTTGCATCATTTCCACTTTTTGTAAAATATATATTCTACTTGTATTATCATATCATATCATATCATATCATATCATATCATATCATATCATATCATATTTGTTGCAACTCAATGGCAAATGAATTAAGACTGTAGTAGCTGCTAAACTTTTGTTACTTTGTTAAACTTTTAAGTCCATATCTAATACTTCGTAGCAGTATCGCTAGGAAAAAATGGCATATCTTTATCCAAATTTTAAATAAAAAATAACAAAATAATTTCATAAATGCATTAATTAGCACATAAATGAATAAAACTATGTCACATATTTTGTTGAAAAATTTTATATAAAAAGTAAAGGCACAATAAATGGAATTATAGTAAAAAATTAAAATTACTATATTTATTAAGTACTTTTAGCAATCAATTATAGCTTAAATTTAATTTTATCTTCAGCTGCAATTTGTTAACAAAAATGAACTAAAAATTTGAATATTTTAGAGAATTCTACATGACTGCTTATAAAAACTTGAAAACTTGCTTCATTTAATATTTCTAATAAAATAGATGCAAATTTAATTTATTAAAAATTTGAATAAACTCTGCTAATTAAAATATTTTTTAATTCTTGATCAAGTGTTTTAATTATTTGCCAATTTACGCCTTGTAGATAATAACTGATATCACAGCGCACATTTTGCCAGCAAAATAGAGCACTAAAAGACTAATATTATAACAATATTATTTATACTCTGGCATAATTTGGAAAGTACCAATGCCTAGAGGCGTTAATGCTTCTTGTCTTAAAGAATCTTCAGCACGCTCATCTAGACTTCGTTTTCCAATAGATGTTGATGTTAGAATCCGTTTTGGATTTGCTTTATATCCCATATCAATATAAAGATTACTTGAACATGATTGCGAAGATTTAGCCTGAAATTATGCACATATGTATTCTTGAAATGATCAATTTATTAGTAATTAATAATTAATTATATATTTGCTTGTCTATCTATTTACATCTATCTATTTTTATCACAGACTTTGTTTTTTTAAAACTTTTTAATTAGTCTACAACTAGCATATCAATTAGCGAATGACTTTTTTCCTTTTTCTATCGAAAGAAGCAATTTGCAGCAAATACAATAAATTCATGCTATTGTAAGGGAGTATGCACAGAGCATTTATGCAATTAATTGTATACATAAATTTCAAATAATGAATTCATACGCAAAAAATTCTCAAATTCATTTAAACTTAATTATTATGATTATATACGTGTGAAAGTTCCAGCTAAAATTTTTGAATATTTTTTAGCACTGCACATTTGTACTACAAAAAGGGTAATGCTGATGACAGTTTTGAAGGTATTTTGCTTGCATACTCAATTATTACAACTTTTTTGATTGATGACATTTGAAGGGTAATGTAGTTAATTTAACTGATATTCTTGGTATTTTCCAGAAATAAATGAAAATTTAAACGATTAGATTTACCTTGTATTTGATGTTAATATTAGTTCGTAGAAGCCGACCATTTAGTGGCTTTAATGGACGGTAGTTTGGTGACATAAAAATAGGACTAAGTTGCTTATTTTCGGTTTGTTGCAAATCATTCCAAATTTGTAGCTATAAGTATTTAATATTGATTAAAATATTACCTTAATAAGTCATTTTTGATCAGAATTAAATTTGCAAAGAGAAAAATATAAATAGTTTATTCATAGATCGAAAATAATATTTGTTATTCACAATTTTTTTCTATATTTATTTATACATTTGAGAGATTATTATCATTATTTATTTATTTGATTTCTAAATGTATGCTTTTTTTACTTCCGCATTTTTATTTTATTTCATTCACATATTCATATTCTGTATTTCCTTTATATATATCAAATCGTAAAACTAATTGAAAATAAGCCTTCAGCATTGCTTAATATTTATTTAAACAAAATGTCAGAAATAAAAAAGATTTTACATCTTCTTTAGTGATATATATAGGATTATTCATGATAACCCACGTAACGGTTTCAAAACAACCCGGAAATGTCAGTGACCCCTCGTAAGTAATGTAATTTTCAGTTTGTGGTAAAAGTCCATACGCACTAAATCGCTTTAGGGTTGTTTTCATGCCTTAAAATAATAATTTATCTTAAATTTTAATGAATCCTGGTGAACAAGGAAATATTTATGAACTTAGCATACTAATTAATTAATAGGAATACGTTGCTTGTATAAATCCTCTTTACTACAGATTTTAAAAATGTACATGTTTTCAATGTAAATTCACAAATTATTCGTAACACTTTTTATAAATTTAATGATGAAAAATTTATTAATCATTTTAACGTTTTAATTTAATTTTGTAAAAATATGAATAAATGACATTTTGTATGAAAAGGAAACCTTTGTAAGTGATACTTTGTGATGCAACTGTTAATTTACGTAATTCTGTATTTGATACACTACCAAGCTAAAATAAATAAAGAACAAAAGCCTTGTAAAACTATTTAGTATATAAAGTAAAATTAAACAAAACTTTCTTTCATATAATTAGCATCAAAGTCTTTTATATAATTGACAATAAATAGCATTACATAATTTAAATTTATAATTTAAATATAATTCAATATATAATTTAAATATAATTCAAGTTCTCATTTTAATAATGGCATTACGACAAAACATTATTCACATTAATTTCATACACAAAATAATTCAAAAGCAAATTAGATATTTTGTGAATTTCTTTTCAACCTTATATGCATTTGATGCAGTTAATGCTTGAAATAATTAAATTTATAAAATGTCCAATTTTTAAATAAGCTTACTTCTACTATTATTGAAATTGCTAAGAGACCATGTGGTTGAGACATTGCTTCAGTAAAATTAGCATACAAATCAGTATTGTATGCAAAAAGTTGTACCTTCAAATTACTTGCTTTTTTCAAACAAAAATTTTTTAAATTATGCAAATAATTTAATCTACTTTCTAAACTTTATGACAAAATATGCATAAAAATGATTAGTTTTGCATTTTTTGCAAAATTTTTTTCTCATTGTTTAATTGTTAATTTGAATATTATAGCAAAAAATAGAGCAAAGCTTGAAGATGAAAAGTTATTTATTGAAAAATAGACAAAAATAAGAATTATAAATGCTACTTCCGCAGGAAATCGAACTCTGTCGATTGTATGTTCTGATCCATACTCATCATTTGCAACATGTCCAAAATGTACAACAATATGGTGCAGTCGATACCTAAGCTTATAATAAAACAATTTACTAATTTTTTACTTGTAAAAATTAGCTTAAAGAATAAAATATTTCACAAAACAATGCATTTTATTTAAAATATTCAGTAATAATAGCATTTAAGTTTACTCATTAGCATATTTTAATTGCATTATTTTGACTAGATGATTTGAAAGTAAACACAACAACTTTATGCATTAAATTTGTACAATATTGCATTTAATTGATGGATGGCATTTAAATTTACTTCACCTGTATGGAAATGATGGACCACCACTGATATTAATATTATTTTGATCAGTCAAAGAATTATTTATTGTTACCAAGGGTAACTGACCCATATTTTGTAGCGTTACTTCTACCTTAATTTAGCTCCATCTTTTAGGTATATAAATTATAATTAATATTCCTTAGTAATAAAAGTCACAAATAAGTTCTGTAAAAGATTTCATATATAACCTTTGATGTTATTAATATACAGAGTATACGAATAGTTGACAGACTTTAACAAATTTGAAATGTAATAAAATAACTTATGTATTATAAAAATTACACTTTACATGATAATGAAGCAGTCAAAAATAATTTCAAGACGTAATCAGAAGTTCAAATTCTATGCATTTTAAATGAATCACTCTAACTCCAAAAACAGCGATTTACTTCTAGGTCTAAAAGATTGGTTTACTACTTGACATTTGTGAATGATCCTTTTACTGTTTAAATAATTTGTATATAGAAAGTTTAGAAGTTTTAATTAAACCTGATTCTCATTAATATTGAGAGGTAACAAGCCAGGGTCATATAATAATACTGAAGGGTCAACATTGATAGGTGATTGCATTTGTCCTGTAGTACACATTCTCCAGTGCTTGTTGACAAGGCCCCAGAAGTCGGGACCTACAATACAAGGGTAGAAGCATGCAGTCACCAGCCATGGAATCATACTCTTTTGTTTTTTTCAATGCTGAAATTCTGAATCCGATACAAATTCTATTGCTTCAGAAAAACAACAATTTCAAACGTCTTCTACAAGCTTTTCTACTTACTCAAAGTCTTCTTACCACGCAAATATTATTGGTTTTACTAGCTTTCAATTCATTCTTAAAATGGAAAAAAGTTTTTGATATTCGTTTTCAATCACTGAATCCTTAGAATGCCAAGAAATTTATCAGTTAATATTTGAGCTTAACAGAAGCAAAATTATATAATTTGCATGACGACAAAGCTAACTTATCTTTTAGCTTTTCAATTAAAAAACTAAAAATTTTCAATAATACATTTGTTCTCAAATCGTGCTATGAGCTATTTGCAATTTCAAAAAATTCTTGTTTTTTCTTGTCAGAACAAAAGAAATTAATTATTCGCTCACAACGCAATGAAAAGTATAAAATTATACTTTTTTAATTCAAAAAAAAAATTAATTTTGAAAATGTTAGTGTCAAATAATTTTTTCAATAGCAATATAAGTTCTCATTTTGAATTTCAGTACTTTTTAGCGCCTTCAATAAATAGACAATATAATTGTCTATTTATTGAGTACACTTCAAATTTTGAATATTTATTTAAAACCAAAATAAAATTTATTTGGCTTAAATTTCATTTAATTCTTATTTTACTTTTACTGATTTTATCATAAAGTATAATAGAATCAGTAAAAGTATAAGGTTAAAACTTTTGAAAGCTGAATATAAGGTAAAAAATGCCCAATAATAATTTTTGAAAATCTTTTAAAATTTGTAATTATTAATTTTTTGTTGTAAAACATCAAAAATAAAGAATATTTGAATTTTCAATGAAAAACTTTAGGGTAGAAAAGCATAATTATTGCTTTCTTTAGTGATTGCAAGCTTATTTTTATCCGCTTAATATCTTTATAAACCAGTAGGAGTTTTAAAGTGATTAAAAATTGACTATTCAGCAGTAGAAGAAATTATTTAAAAACTTCTTTATCTTTTTTTGTGATATATATTTGAGATTTATATTCAGATACTGTGTATAGTTTTGTACTAAAATATAAAAATGAAAGTACTAAAAATATTTATTTACTTAAATTAATGATTATTGTTGAGATTATAGCTTTTGCAGTTTATGACAGCAAGTAAAAATGATGAATGCAAACAGGGACAACTGATTCTGATAGTAATAACTAAAAATAAGAAAGTAAAATAAATTTTTAAAAAGTTAAAAATGACTTTATTTGAATTATTTTGCCAAACTTACCATCTGATTTGAATAAAATTCATTTTAATATATTATTTTTGGTAAATCTTTTGACTTTTTTAAATAATTCAATGCATTATTAAATTGTTGCCTTTGAGAATTAATGCATAACTTGTTAAATTCGTGTTAATTTTCAGGCAATAAAAAGTCCAATAAATAACTTATTATAGCATTTAATCATTAATTACTTGAAGTGTCTTCATTTTAATAACATAAAATGACTACTTCATATCCAATACTATTGATGAGTTTTTACAATACTGTTATGAATAATGGTACAAACATTTTGGTAAATTTGGTAACAAATGACAACAAATGGTTGCACTACCAAATTTGTATATTTAAACACCTATTCGGTACAAATATTTATTAGTAAAATACAATTTGAAAATAGAATCCTTTTTGGAAGTTTAAAAAAATTTAACATTGGATTAAAAATCATTGTAAATATTTTAATTTCTCACTTGTTACTTCTGTGTTTACAATTAATAATTGCATAAAATTTTAAAAAACTTTTTGCAGTATAAAACTATAAAAAGTTGTAATTTTACTATAAAGTATAAAATCAGTTTATCGTTATAATAATTTTCTAATTTATATTTATTAATTTTATCATTGGTAAAATTTTTTATATGAAAAAGAATTTATCTTTAACGTAATGTTAATATAAGCAAGTAAACAAAGAAAACACGTCAAACTGCACAGCAAAAAAAAAAAATATACATAAGTTAAGCTAAGCTGAAGCTGCTTAATAATCAAAAAACAAATTAATTTGAGCGTTAAAAGCAAGCAAAATTATTACCAAATAGTATTATTAAAGATGGATAGAAATAATTTTCATAAAATTACTTCCTAAAAGCAATCAAATAATTTTTAAGGTACTTAAACTTTATGGCTTAGCAAATGACTTCTTTTATCACTTCATCAAGCTTTAATAGAAAAAACATTACTTACACAGAATCAATTATCAATTTGCATGAATGAAAAGCAAACACAATTTTTTATTACTACAAAAATTACTCAAAATTTATGCAAGTAAATACAATGCTTTTCTTTTCTTTAAACAAACAGCTTGCTTATTATCAATGCTTATTTTTCAAATGTTTGTTATGAAAAGAAATTGTTTTTATTCAATTTCGATGTTTGTTTTTTTTTTCTACAAATTTATTTATAATTTAAATAAGCAAATTTTTCAAGTGAAAAAATTTTCAAATAATTAAAAATTAACAAATTTTTGAAAAGTGAATAGCGAAAAAATTAATTATATTTATAATCATATAATAAGCTTTGTTGTAGAAAATTTGAGAAAAAAAAATTATCCTGAAAGTAAAATGTGTCGTTTATTAGGAATATTTAAAATTTTTTAAAAATTTAAATATTACATTTAATAAGCGTAAAAATTATCATACAAAATTTAAAAAGCTGTAATTCCATGTTTGAAAAGTATTGAAATGACATAAGAAAAAGTATGAGTATAAATAAATTTGCACATATTCAGATTTCTTGCCAATAATGCAATGAAGTAAGCAGTAATTTGTCCTCGAAATACATTCACAAAGTTATTATTATATGGTTTTTTCTAATAAATGCTATTATTAATCATTATTTTGATAAGTTATAAGCAACACTCTTCTTCATGATTTAATTACTTATATATTTACAAAAAGGATTGAAGTAAACGTAAGAAATTTAAAAACCAGCAATAAGTATTTTATGATAATAATACAGGAGTGCAAAAAAGTCAAGTAATAATAGCGAAAGCTGAAAAATTGCTTTTCATTGCTGAAAAAATAATTCTCATTAACTATTAATAGAATTTATGCACAATTCAAAACATCAAGTAAAAATATACGCTAATCAAATTATTATACATCAATGCTTTAAAAAAATTTGATCATATTCTTAACATGTGAAGCATTTCAAAAAATTTGTTAAAAATTGATGAGTAAAATCAGAAAAAAAATAAGAAAAGAAAATTGGCATTAATAAATCTTATTCTTTTTGCGTGAAAATTTCCTGCTAAAATTCCACTATTTCAAATAAGCTCTTACTTCAGTATTTATAAATATTTGTGCAGTTTTCTTTTATGAGTTAATCTATCTGTTCATTATTCTATTAAAAAACTTACTTTTCTGGCTATGCATATAAAAATAAATGTACTTTAAAGTTAATATTGACAAAAGTTTAAGTATATGCTATCATTTGATTGCTATGCATAAAACTGTATTGTAAAAAATAATTCTGAAATTACTGAACCTTATATCAAAATTTCTTTTTTGTATTATAAACTGCTGCTGCAAAAAGAAGGTATGTACAAATTTTTGTTTCATAGCAAAACTATAAATGATATTAACAGCTGGAACTTAAATTTACTGTGAATTTAAGTAAAATCGTATATATTCAAAAGCAGTTTGTATTCTCTATAAAATGTTCAAATGCTATTATTAAATGACAAGAATGGATTAAAAATGATTTGTAATATTAATATTTTACAAAATAATATAATGGTCTGCATTTATGATAATACGCAAAATAATATAATAGTCAGCATTTATGATAATATGGATTTATCATAAATGCTGACCATTCTATTATTTTGTAAAATATTTATATAAAATTGACTGTATAAAATATGGCAATTTACTGTACTTTTACTAAGCATTAATGCAAGAATAGTGCATGTATGTAGTACATTATATCAAATTCTACATCAGTACAAATAGGTTATAAACTTTTCAAACAGATAAACTTTGAAAAATATTTTTGGCTGATATAGTAGACGAAATAAACCTTGAATAAATATTGAATAATTGATATAAGATATGACAAATTTTTGAAGTATTCATCAAAATAAACAAACTAATATGTCTTATGAGTGTATAAAGTTAAGAGAAACGAAAAAAAAGTAGCAGCATTTTTTAATAAGTAGAAATATTAGCAAAAAGAGCAATGAAATAATTCAGAAAATGAATATATTCAGAAAAGAGGAAAATAGAATTGTGTCTAAATAGGCATTGGGTTAGTTAGATAGATTAAGGGTGTGGTGTTATAAAAGCCAAGAAGGTAGTCAGAACTCAAATGAAGTAAGTAAGTAAGTAAGTAAGTAAAGGCAAAGGAAGGGTTGATTCAATGAATTGCTTTAAGGCGAATTCAATTTATTTCACATCTTTCATAAATAGACGAAAGATAAGCAAAAATTTAATCAACGTAATATGCTCAGTTCTTTAAATAAATTTCATTTTAATAAATACATTCTTATGAATATATAAAAGCACATGAAACTATTCATGCTTAATTTGCATAATTTTATCAAAAATTGCTTTTATTATTTAATTTTTGACCACTACATAATTCACTTTTTATCATTAATATTGGGTTAGCAAACATATTTGCGAACAATTTTGTACAGTATCATCTAAATATAATTTTTGCAAAAAAGTATAATTGCTAAAAGTATTTTATTAAAGTTTAATTTATATCAAAATCTGTAAGTTATTGTGTGTTATATCAGTTGAATTTGTGAAAGGATTAAAAAAATGTAAAAACTAAAATGAAACATTTAAAAAATAATAATGCTTGTATGTAGTTACATGCGCACATAAGTATTTATCTTCCACTTTCTTCATCCATTCTGCTATAAATTTCAATAAAAGCAAACAATAACCTTTATCTTTTTATCATATTTTATTTTATTTTATATAAATCCCGCCTAGTTATGGTTTTGGTTTGTTTAGATAACAATAATAACTCTCATGCTTGTTATGAAAATTGAAATCTTTAGACCGATTATAAGCCAAAGTCATAAATTTAATAGGCAGTGACTGCATGATTTGTAAGTTTTAACAGTAGGAAAATATCATTATTGTGATAAGGTTTAGATAAAAATCTCTGTTGTGACAACATTTGAGTAAACAAACTAATCCTATTGTATAATATAATTTTTAGTGTTTTCTTGACTTTAATCAAACTTAATAGATGTTATTTTTTGCTACAAAACTGATGGCAATTCCAGTCTAATTATTTAACTTATTCTATAGAGCATTTTAATTTTAAAGGTAAATTTATAAAAAATAATCGCTTAAAAATGCTGAAATTGTTTCATTTGCATCGCAAAGAAAATATACAAAAGCAGAAGCAAACGAAGAAAAATAAAAAAGCTTCAGGTGAAAAGCTTTAAAAATATATTAACTTAGTGTTTTTTTATTAAATTACCACTTACAAATATTTCACTGATATAGAAAGGTTGTGAAGAATGCTTAATTCTTTTTGAACAAATTTTTTTGCACTAAAAGTACTGAAAAAATATAAAGTCTTTGGTGATAGAGTAGAATGTACTCTGAAAATTTCTGCTATTTTAATAACAAAAATTAAATTTTCAATCTACAAATTTTTATCCAAAGTCTATTTAAAATGACATCAAAATGAAAATAAGTTTATTAAAAAAGGCTACAAACTTTTTTAAAATGTGTTTGTCTCAATCAAAGTATTTGCTAAAAAAACAACAAACAACAAGAAACAAAATAAATGTCTGAGATAAGCGTTACATATTTACTGCATTCAGTCTTACTTATTGCTTTGTTTGTAAAAATAATTTTAAAATCAACAAAATTTCTATAATTTTCATTATTAATTCGCTTGCAAACAATTATTGTCCAATTTGAAATACTATGATAATTTTTTGCTGCTAATAAAGATTTGTTTACTCTCCCAAATAACCTTTATTAAAAATTCAAATTTTAGCTACTGCTAATACTTTTTCATTAAATTAACACATCATACAATGCTTACTTTTCAAATTATATAACATTCGTCGTTTTTGTTAGTATTAAATATTTGTTAAATAAAAACTACAGCTTCTATCTCTCTTTTTTGTTTTAAAAATCAAAATTAAGTTTTTACAAATTTATAACGTATTATTTCTAAATAATATAATAAACTTTTATTTTTGACAAAATAGTTCATTTTTTGATTACTTTGTACAGTGTTACTGTAATTTGCGTAGTCATCAAATTCGAACATTTGATACAAAATTTTGTTTACAGAAAAGATTATTCTAAAACTTAATCACACCTTTTTGTTCATGTTGAAGTATTCAAATGAATATTTTTGCAAAACATACCACCAAACAGATCATTGTCGAAAGTCCATGGATACTCGTGACTTTTGAACGTTGGTAACGAAGCATAGACGAAAAGTATGCAAAATGAAGCACTTTTAGTGCAAAATACTTTCATTACCTGAAAATATTACTTTTATTTATTAATAATCATATTAATATTATAATTATTTTCAATACTGTTGTTTACTGCTATTTTTGCCAAGTAAGTGAATTCAATGTTTGCACAATATTCAATAAAAGAAATTTGTTTTAAGCTAAAATTTTTGTATTATTGTACAGAAAAAAACACTAAAACAAAAAATGATTCAAATTGATTTATACTTGTTATAAAACAAGTATAATATATATATTTATTTAATTAATAATTTATTAATACAAATATTTATTTACTTCAAATCTATTGTATAAATAGATAAATGATATTACTCGTTTGTTTGACATGTAGTCAGAGAAATTCTTCAATTTACATTAAATGAATCCATATGCAAGATTTACAACTTTAATAAAAAATTACTTTAAGAAATATTTATCACTTTGAAAGCAATCTGTAATTAACATTGCAGCAAACTGACAATGCAATTTTTTAAACAGATTGTAATACTGTTTAAAGTGATAAATATTTGTTTCAGTTTTATGAAATCTTTAAAAATGAAGAAATTTATATTTAAAATTTATTATAAAAATTTGCAAAATGAAATTAGCTACCAAAGTTAAGCTGAAGCATTATATCGTGCACATATTGTGCTAATGCATTTTTTATATTGGATTACAAAAATGATCAAATAATTAATAATTACTGTATAAAATGGGAAATTTGAATATATATATATATATA